>OFHS01001762.1:9810-24822 GCA_900245855.1 Calvadosia cruxmelitensis
GGGCCAAATTTACAACAACAGCTCATCATGTTGCTACCATGTTGAATTGCTGCTTTCAACCATGTTGCCAAGGGCAACACGTTCTCTTCCACTTACTTTGACTAACTCCAACACGAAAACAACGATGTTTTCCAATCTCATAAATCAATGCAAAGTGAATGCAGATAGAGCCTACGTTTTAATTAAGAAATAGGGCTGACAGTAGACTTACACTTAATAATTTCTTAAATATCTAGTAGTTTATTGGATAATCGGGAGGATATTAGAGCAATCGGGAGAGCGGGAGACTGGTTGCAAAAACGGGAGACTCCCGATTGAATCGGGAGGGTTGGAAGCTCTGATTGTCTTAACGCCTGTCTCTAATTTCACCTTATCTAACAAAGTAAAGAGAGTAGGCCTAGATAGGCACGTTCAATGAGCCTTGCTGGATTTTTCCGATGTTTCACTTTGCAAGACGAAAATAGATTGCAATTAAAAAGAGAAATGAGGCAACTGACGGCAGGGCCCTATTAGTTATAGATGTGATGTCATCCCCACAGCAAGGCACTGGTCAGTGAGCCTCTTTTTTGTTTTCGTATAATGCTAAAACCAGGCTATTCTTCTTATTTGCATAATGTATTCTCGCTCTGTTGTATCTAACCAGTCTCCGTTCAGTTGTTAATTATGCACTAGTTAATTATGCAAGCCTTGTATATATTATAAACCGGTGTCACTGATTTGAATTAGTTTTCACAATGTTTGAGCGCAGTGTCTCACCTCTTGTCTCCTATTCCGTCATACGACACTCTTTGATGTTGTCTAAAATGAATTCCATTTTCTCTGCAGGTACGCAGTCTTTGCTACTTGATTGGTCGGAATCCACTTGATATGGAACGAGCAGCAGTTGCACACAATCCACTGATCGCACTCTTATGGGGGAGAACCTCGTCAGTACCCACAAAAATATCCATTGAAAACATAGGTGTAGAAGTGTTCTATGGCAGCGATGAAATGAAACGACCAACTGGAGATGTAGGATTCCCAACTATAATCTACTACCATGGTGGAGGATTTGTGATGCCGTTAACTGGTCAGTAATTGAGGATTAGGGTTGCCAGACTTCCCTTATTTCCCGGAATGGTGCCGTATTTAAGTGTTATGGAGGGCAAAATTTAGTTGATTTTGATGGAGATTTCTACCAAATTTTGCAATTGTTCTGTATTTTTCTAACTGTTTTCTGGTAGCCCTATTGAAGATATCATCGTCACATGCCACATGGCACACTAATATATCCGACAGTGTAGCCCTGTTAATATCACTATGTAGGATTCTTGGCTAATATCACAACCCGTTTATATTAGTATCATTATTTTTAGCAGTAGTGAAACCAGGTTATAGAGAGTAGTCAGACTTTGGCAAAACCGAAGCAGACCATGCCAGGTGGGGGTTTGGGGGTGCTGTAAACCCCCCAGTGGATCCAAGGTGGAACAAGTATAGAGTTTTTTAAAAGCCGTATGTTTTTATCTGGTAACAAAGGTTACTTTAATGGGAAAAGAGCTGATGTGCAAGTTAACACAGCTCCTTTATCACACTGCTTTCCTTTGCATCACTCCCTCACTCAAGCTCACTCCGCCCCAAAGACGTGTTGCTAGGCAACCTCTGTATTATGGATGAACAATGCAGCGAAGCGCCTGATCAAAATACCATTGCGTGTTCTCTGGTGATTGCGAAAAGGTGTTACCAATGGTGTTGCAGGGTTATTTTGGACAGGGCTTCACTTGCTGCAAAGATAACAGGATGCGTGATTAGGAAAGTTGACCACAGCCACTTGAAATTTTAAGAAGCGAGTTCCATCATAACAGCACGAAGTCATGGGAAATATGCGATCGATATGGAGAAAAAACGAAGTTTACTATGCTAAATCTGCTTCAAACCGAACAAGTTTTGGCAAGCAGCAAGTCTATAGATGTGAGATCACTGTGTGTCAAAATGGCTTCAGTCAAATGCGCGAGAACGGCAGCGAGAAGTTTTGGAAGCTGAAAGAAGGAAAATTACCCCTACTAATTTTGTTCGTGATTCCGACCTGGGTTCCGACCTCCGCCCCCTTTTCGCTGATAGTAAATATTCTCAGAAGTCGATTCCAGAGCTTGATATCTGTGGTTCTCGATGTCTCAGTTGAAATATTTTTTGCCAATATTATTTTCTCATCGAGCTCTATCCACATGTGAAATATCGAATTTGGTGGCAGTAGCACTTTAAGAAGACGTCCTTTTGTTTAGATATCTGATGTCCCATTTATTAAAGCATCCCATTTTAAACTCATCAGCCTGAGATGAGCGTGGCGTTGGTGCTTGGTCGGTGGGAGATGTGCGGCATGCGTTGTGCGCTGCTAGCATGGGAACCCTGTCACAACCAACCCACCGCCAAGCACCGTCACACTGATAAGCAGTGGAATATTACTCCTAATCTAGGTAATCAGCATTAGGTTACAAGTGGGGTGGGAGGGAGGAACTTCATTCGTCGTGATTGGGACTGCTGGTCCAGGCACAGCGCCCATCTCCCTCCTGCTATTGCTGCGTGTTGATGGCATGACAAGCGAGTTCTTTGCAATCTCATGCACAAGACAGGAATGGGGCACATTTTGTATGGACAGGGCGTATAGCATGCCACGCGGAAACAGCATGATCCCTGACATGCGCAATTACCGCTGACCAGTCTGAAGCGAGGCTGCAATATAGACTGTGCGAAAGTGAGAGAGGTAGCCAATACGATAGCTCGACACTCGGCTAGAGTTTAACTTCGCCGAAATATCATTTAGCTATATTAAAAAGACGTCGATTTATTTGTCTCAGTTGATCCAATTAGTTATACTGTTTTTGTTAGGCCTTCCATTGACATCATTAACATTGTTGTAATATTTTCCTTGTCATGCCGTTGCAGAAGTTCATCGGCAATTTTTGACAAATCTAGCAGCAAATTTATCAGCTA
Source organism: Calvadosia cruxmelitensis (assembly GCA_900245855.1). Taxonomy (NCBI): domain Eukaryota; kingdom Metazoa; phylum Cnidaria; class Staurozoa; order Stauromedusae; family Kishinouyeidae; genus Calvadosia; species Calvadosia cruxmelitensis. The sequence continues at coordinate 12,778 of OFHS01001762.1, forward strand.
TCATTTACGCAATTGAGTAAGTCAACGTGCAAGATATGCTTGACTGTGTAATAACACTGCAGTGGTCACCATTTGATAAAAGCTATCCTGTTCAAATGCTTATGATGAAAATATACACAAGAACCCAACATAATGATGTACAATACATAGATAGACAGGTTTTTTATTTGATCATCAAAACAATGTTGATTAAATGCAAATAAGTTTTGAAGTAATAAAGAAATACATGGTCAGGATCATCCCATACGCACATATGCTTGTTTGTTTGGGACGCCCTAGATTTACAGTTTTATAAATTGAGGAACAGTGAAATCTGTCTATAATAGTCACCTCTGGGACCTGAGAAAATTGGCCTTTATAGACAGGTGGCCTTTCTGTCCAGGTTGATTTCTATAGAAAATATCATTTTGGGGTTATGCAGAATGGATTTAATACACAGGTGGCTGCTCTATAGAGGTGGCCGCTAATACAGGTTTGACTGTATAGAAATAATTATACAAGTTAGTTGAATATTAAGAAAAGCAAAGAAAGAACTGATAACATTCTGGAATTCGAATACAAATAAAGATGACAAAGAGAAAAGCAAAGGAATTTGAGTAATATGTACAATATATCTCCTCTCTGATTTTGTAAACTTAATTTTATTTGACTAACAGTTGCAATAATGACAAGCTTTTGGGCGTTAACACTCTCGCTTCATCACCAGGTGCGCATTGCAATGTCAAGTTTGAGATCACTTATTTATAAATTTTGTCAGCCAAACCGGCGTGGGGGTGCTCTGCGGCTCACCTACCGCCAACAGCTGAACACTGACCTCGTGGCTATCGGAGTGAGTAGCAAAGAGGCACCAAGATCGGCAGACAATAGAAAGCTCTGGGCTAAGAAATGCAAGCAACTTTTGCGACGGATGTAATGAATAACAGTCCTTACATATTCGTTTACTGATGATGATTTATAAATTTGAATCACTCGCAGGTTATGCTTTTGTTGTCGCATTAAAATAAATCAAACAGCAAAGTAAAGGTACGATATAATTATATGCTTTCTGATTTTGTAAAATACATGAATTAAATATGATTTTTTGGGATATTTCAATGTTCAGCTTTGATTTTCAGGTTTATTTATTAGGAGTAGCGTGACATTCAGATTCAATTCTTCGTTATTTCAGTATCATACATAAACATCAATGATGAATATTGGACAGTTTTATAACGTTTAGAGTAATTGCAGCTCACACCGTTTATATGCAAATCAGATATATGCCAACATCAATTCTTTGCAAACACTTAAAATCAACTGCACTATACAGTGAAACCTGTCTATAACAGTCACCTCTGGGACCTGAAAAAAACTGACTTTTATAGACAGATGGCTTTTCTGTCCAGGTTGATTTCTATAGAAAGTGTCATTTTGTAGATACGAATAGTGGCCTTTATACACAGGTGGCCGCTAATACAGGTTTGACTGTGCTTTAAACTCGGACACATGCATCTCCATTATAATGCGATCGTTTTGCCTCCTTGATGTGCCGCCTTGTAGATAGGACCTAACTTAACCTCAATCGTTCAATCATTTATGCACAGTCTATCATGGCTGCATGCTTGGCCAGTTGATATTTGTTCACTATATATCTTGTGATGAATGCGGTTTGTCATTTTTGGCCATGAATTCTTTCCAGTTATTGATCTACAGTAAATGTTAAAAAATTGTTAATCCAGCTTGTAATTCCTCCAAAGGAATTGTTCTTTTGACTGCAATGGAAAAAGAAATTAGCCAGTGATCAATTAGCCGTGTGAGCCTTACCAATAGCTTTGTACAAGCATCCATCTGAGGATGTGTAGCCTTAAGCCCCGCGAGCTACACCATTGCTAAAACGTAGGCAAGTTGCGAGCTGCAATGGACAGAACAATAGACTCGAGCTCCTTGCGGCGAGCCCAGATTTTGAAGCTCACTTGCTCTGCATGCACAGCTGAACACCGCGAGTTGAATGCGAGTAGAATTAATAGCTTTTGGTCATTGATTAAAAGTAGAAAATATAGTGCGCAGAACAAATGCGCGGTAAAATTTGCGCGAAAGACAAGCATGGTTGTGATGTTTTTGTCAGCTTCATCTTTTGCCTCTTGTTGGATCGTTGTTGGTTGCTCTTCTTGTTCCAAGCAGAACTTTCGGACAACCGGATCCTTTTTGGTAATTGAATGTGCTGCCAATTGTGTGCAAGACTTGGAGAGGGAAGGAAAAATGTGACTCTTATTGGTCCCCTTTGTGAACGTCCCTGATGAAATACTAGCGCGATCGCTCGTCAACAAAGATAGCGAGAGTGTGGCAGGCCAAGCGAGTACTTGTGCCTATCCCAGCTTGCAACTCGCGCCTATGTTAGCGATGGTGTGGATTTACTTTAGATAATCCTACATAGTAGATACAAATTCTGCTTATCACAACATTTTTTGAAAATAATATTCTGATTCAGAATCTTTTGGTATGGGAATATCTAGGTATGGCAGTTGGCCATCACATCTGTTTTAGCATACGTTTCGCATATGTACCTAAAATGTAGATAGAAATGAATTTCTAGATGTTTCGGACTACAGTCAAACCTGTATTAGCGTCCACTTCTGTAGAGCAGCCACCTGTGTATAAAGACCACTCTTCATAACCCCAATAATAACACTTTCTATAGAAATCAACCCAGACAGAATTGATTGTAGTATATTTCTGACATATAAACAAATATTTACAATATTGTGTTGCAGTGGTTATTTTATACAGTTCTGTTATAGTGTACATATATTTTCGTTTGTTTCTTGATGTCAGAAAGGCCACCTGCCTATAAAGGTCATTTTTCTCAGGTCTAAGAGGTGACCATTATAGACAGGTTTCACTCTAGTATGCATTTCCAGAACAATGAATCACAAGTACTACCATTTTATCTTTTTCAAGGTATAATTTGGCACCAGAGTTCCTATGCCCTCGTGCGTTTGTTGACAGCTACAGCGTAACGAAGCACCTCTTGTTGAATCCAAAAAAGTTCCACGTTGATGATTTGCGTGTTGTTTTGATGGGCGACAGTGCTGGAGGGTCCTTGGCCACTGCTGTTGCTAGCAGACTGGTTCAGGATGATAACATTTCAAAGGATGTTACACTTCCGTTGGCACAGGTCAGTCTGCATAATATGTACACACAATTAACCCTTGTCCTGCTCATAAAACTAGTTAAACAAAGACTTGAAGTAGCTTTATGGATTGCTGATTGGTTGATCACCAGGGACTAACTATTTGATTGGTTAGATGTTGCTACTTTTGACTTTCTTTGAAAATGTGTATACACGTCAAGAGCAGGACAAGGGTTAATATAGGATAATTAAATATAGTCTCTTGATAAAGAAACACTTGTGTTTTACAGACAATTGAAATACATATAGCTGTATATGTTGCTGTATCGTCAATATCGTTAATTTTTATTTTCATTTTGGTCAGCTCTATCATACTACGTCAGTGCAATTGTTATTGCTTTTGCATGGCTTTATTGGACACACCTCTATAGTAGTAGGGTTGCATCGATCGTTCAAAATGTTGTTTGATCAGTGCGGATCAAGCAGTGCTTGGTTTTGAATATTTGACAGGTAATGCTGATCCCGTTTTGATTTGCCAAACAAGCAACCGATGATGCTAGTTTGTAAACTAATAACACACACATACTTTAACCGAAAGACAAGATGATGTAATCATGCACTCTGTCAGTTTGAAGCTCAACACAACGATAACGAGATTGCTAACATTTGCTGCTCTAGCATGTGCTCTAGCAGTCCATGCTATGATGAAACTGTTCACTTCAACCACGGTAAAAAGTTGCTGTGATATAGACAGAAAAACAATCGCTTCGTTTGTTGACATATTAATGTGTTACTGTAATTTAGATAAGGAGTTAACAAGAACCATGGCAAAGCAATTACTGTTTCCTTTGATGATCAGTTGTTGATCGGTTGTTTAGTTTGGTGATTGGTCGGCAATCAGATTTGTTCAAATTATTGTGTTCGATGCAACCATATTATATAGCTATAGGTAACTGACGGCATTGCTTACAAAAATGTGAAAAACTGTGCTCTGAACTGCAGGTCACGGATATATTTCTACTCTTTTGATTTGTGCTATTATCATGCAGTGTTACTGTTAGGAACTAATGCAATACAGTTTTAGTACTGAAGCCCTGGAATGTTTACTATTTTCCCTAAGTAAACCAACAAACACTGTATCATGTTATATTTTCCATGTACAATAGCTGTAATGTTAACCGAGATTTCATAAAAATTTCATCAGCCAAGTATTCAATTACTGTGGACGTCAGTACTCATGTATTGAGAAATAAACGATAAGCCTATAGCAATAAATAATCATCATTTCGCAGACTGATGAAGTTCCGCGGGCGAGATAGATTTTGCATCAACAGTTTGCTGGAATTTCAAAAACAAATTAGTGTCCCCAACATCTATTAGTCAGACTAATCTTATTCAATCGCTTCTTCAAATTTTTGTTTTGAACATGTTGTGGCAGTGGTAATAGCAAGTTTTGTGGACAGTCCAATATTAGTTCCTCTCCTGACTGTAATGCTATTGTAATGGAGTTACTTTCCAGAGGTAACGATAGCTGTAACTTTTGCTTTCTTGATTCAAGATTTCAAGTTACTGAAACACTAACCAGCTCACTATGAATCCAAAACCATGTAAAAACCATGTGAAAAACCATGTGGAATTTCAAACACCATGTGAAAAACAATGTGAATCAGAAAACAGAGCAACAAACCATGTGAAAAGGGCACTTTTCACACGGTTTTTCACATGATTTTCACATGATTTTCGCATGATTTTCGCATGATTTTCACATGGATTTCACATGGTATCAGTTCATAGTGTAGTTACATGTTTTATTATGTAGCGGTTATGGTAACAAGGTACATTTTAATTGATGTACTACTGTAGCGGTAATGAGTTACCTGTATATCTTTTACTGATGTAGCGGTTACGGTAATAAGTTACTAAGGCCCCGTTTTCACGATACCGTTTCGCTTTTCGTGCCGTTTTCATTTCTGCTATCCTGGACGAAACTGATACCATTTTCGTTTCATTTACACGACAGCGTTTTGCTTTCCGTACCGTTTTCATTCTGTTTACACGAAGACGCTCGGGTCCTCAATCCTATTGTGTTAGGTGTCTCGAAATCAATAGAAAACATCAGAATGATTGTTCTGGCGCTGAAATCTGGTTTCTACGAAAAGAGTTTTCACAACACCCGATCGGGGAGATCTGATCTTTTTCCCTTTACTGTAGAATGCAATCAACGCTTTGTCTGGAGGATAACTTTGAGGTTTTTTGCGTTTTCAATTCAATCATATTGGCAATGACTAAGAAAGAGGCAATAAATTGTTTTTAACGTATCTATTACCATATCGTGGCTAGCCATCGTTAAAAGCGAAGAAAATTCCAGCCAGATACGGCAGACCGTGAGGCAAAAATGACAACACAGGCTGTTCATCAATAAATAGAAGCGAGAATAATTATTCCAAACGAGGTATCGTTTTGGTTCCATACCGTTTTGGTCTGTTTACGCGATGACAAAAGCTATCCGCTACGTACCATTTCCATTTTCATACCTCGTCGCTAGCGGAGCGATTCGACTCCGCAAAAGCGGTGCGGAGCGTATCGTTTTCATGCCACGTTGTGTAAACGAAACGCCTATCCGGTGCGAAAAGTGAAACGGTACGGAGGCAAAACGGTATTGTGTAAACGGGGCCTAATTTCAAGTAACGTTCCAACAGTGTTAGCATTTGATATATCCATATTGTTTGGATTTTCAGGTGCTGATTGGACCATGTTTGCAGGGACTAAGAACAGACTTCCCATCATACATGCGTGCATCCTCTCACAGATCTATTCTACCTTACAAAGAAATGGTTGGATTTTTATCAAGCTGGGCATTAGGATCCACAGATAATTCTGAAATGTTTTATGGGAACAAGATTTGGTCATCTGTTTCCGAAACAAGATATGGCCATTATGCTTCTGGACGAGAAACACAAGTTGACGTCGATGAATCTGATGACAAAGTCATCCGCAGACTTTCCGCAGTTTTTGGCTCTGATAAACATGCGAAGAATTTAATCAACCCAGATTGTTTCCCGCTTATGGCTCATAACCTTAGTCAACTGATACCAACTTACTTGATGGTTTATGAACATGATGTGCTTAAAGATGAAGCAATGTTATATGCTGAACGATTAAAGAAGGCAGGGGTTGATGTCAAAGTCTCTCTCTATCAGACATATCATGTTGCTGTGTTGTTTTCTTCCACACCTTTGGCAAGTCGTGATGGAGAAAAATCTAAAGATAATTTGTTCAAATACGTTGGAAAATTACTACATGATTTATGATGTAAAATTCTTTTTTCCAGTTTAATACCGTAGCTATATGTATAGCTTTTATATATTCTTGAATCGATTTTTGTAAAGTGGTTTGCTATTGCCGAAGTTTAAAAATGATTGTGACCAATGGTAAGATTTGCTATGTTTTTTTAATTCGGTTTTGAGATTACATATCTCAGTATGAACTGAAATTGTGTGAAATCTATTTGAAAAAGGGCACTTTTCGCATGCTCATTTTGTGGGAAGCCACACAAGGAAAACCATGTGAAGAGGGCACTTTCGCCCGCATGTTTAGAATGTAGATATTCACCATGCATATATCTCATGTCTATTTGTTGTTTCATTGATGCGTGATTGTCCCCTTCCACTAGCTTGATTGTGGCTAGTCCACTGTCGGTAGTGTGCAATTGTCTTTTCAACCCTCGATGATGAGGCTTCATCTCACTTGTTTTCTTGGGCCCCACTTTGCAAAGTAAAATGCATTTCTTGTTGGAAAGTGTGTGGTTTACATTGAGACTCCAGCAAAGCAACTTATGATGGTTTGTACAGTGAAACCTGTATAAGCAGATACCTCTATAGAGCAGCCAGCTGTGGATAGAGGCCACTCTTTATACTCCCAAAATGACACTTTCTATGGAAATCAACCTGGACAGAAAGACCACCTGTCTATAAAGGTCATTTTTCTTATGTCCCAGAGGTGACCGTTAGAGACAGGCTTCACTGTATTAGGCAAGGCGGTCGTGTTAGCAAGGATGGTACATAACGTCATAATAAGACTGGCTTGCTCTTATAATTAAGAGTGCGTGCATCTAACTCAGCTGTTTTAGTTCTTCTGTGATGAACAATCTCAGCTTCCAACATTTCTCGCTCCCAATTGGTTCACCTTTGACAGATCACATGGAAACCCCGCGTTCACACTGAATACAGTCCAACCTGTATTACTGGTCACCTCCATAGAGCAGCCACCTGTATATAAAGGCCACCCTTCATAACCCTAAAATGATACTTTCTATAGAAATCAACCTGGACAGAAAGGTCACCTGTCTATAAAGGTCATTTTCCTCAGATCCTAACGGTGACCGTTATAGACAGGTTTCGCTGTAACGAGTTTAATTCTCCCGTGCAAATGCCTCTTGAGAGTTTAGAGTATCAGATGAGAAAGGATCATCACATTTGGTTTTGAAATTTTTATTGACATGAATTTTTTCATCGGGCTCAGCATGTTGATTTTATACATTGTTTCTACAGTAGCTTCACACCCACACACTGACAGCAAAAATTGACTCACCAATGAGCAGACCAATTTAGCAACATCTTAACAACACAATGTCATCTGAGATTGTATTGCAGCCGTGGAGAACTGTTTGTAAACTGTCTTTTCATGTAGGTTGTATGTGATCACTTTGTTCACATGTTGTATTTGTGAGGTGAGATAGGTGTCTCTTGCACTCTCGGTGTTGTAATCCAGGAAATGAGTCCCCAAAAACTCATCCCTTTGATTAGTTGATGTTGTTATCTAGTGCATATGGTCTGCCCTTTAACCGGTGTAGAGCAGACCAGAGAAACAACGGCTGATGTCTGTTAGCTTTGTAGAAGATATTTTGTGAAAGGTTAAGAATTGGTTTTCGTATACTTTGAAAGTTGCCAATCAGTGCCTCAATACTGACGACTGTTTTCAAGTTCATGATCATTATTTTGCTAGTTTTGTAGAATATATTTTGTGATGGATTCTAAGATGGCTTTCGTATACTTTGAAATTTGCCAATCAGTGCCTCAATACTGACGACTGTTTTCAAGTTCATGATCATTATTTTGCTAGTTTTGTAGAAGATATTTTGTGATGGATTCTAAGATGGCTTTCATACACTTTGAAATTTGCCAATCAGTGTCTCAATACTGATGACAGTTTTCAAATTTATGATATTTTTTGCGATTAATTTTATGTTGCTGGTCATTCATATTTGCGTTTGTCAATGAGTCCCTCAATACTCATGAAAGTTGACAAGATGTAGATTTTGCAAGTAGGCGTTGCTTGTTGTTTGATAGGCAGCTGATTCCTCAACATCAGCCGCAGATGTTTATGATATGAAACAAGAGTGACCAGATTGTATTTGCTTTATTTATTTATCTCAATGTCGCAATAGCTGTACGCCTGACGACCTTTTCTCCCTTAAGCTTGACCTTCATTAATTCTACAACATGTTAACAGTGTGTAAGTCTGTCATTTGTTACGTTTTGTCAACTGTATCTGTCATCCGTCTCTCCCACCAGCTGCAATACAACTCTCAAATAAACATTATGATGTCATACTGATTTGCATATCTTGCGCTCGTTTGTCCCTTTTTCACAAGGGTGTAGCTGCTGCCAATAGGAAGTGTGAAGCTGTTTATCTTCACATCATTTGAAGTTCATATAATTTACAGCAATTATCAGCTTTTTATATATCGGTACTGTTTTTGTTATTTTTGTTTTTTCCTGATATCCGTGATATCTTTTTTTGGATTTTATATTTTGCATCTGCAATTTTATGTATTTTCCATTTTTAATTTTTTTCGTTTTTGTATTTTTTACAGCATCAGTGATGCCTTTTTATGGGTTTTTTATTTTTTTTATTCATGTCATACACTTTTGCTGAGCCCGGCATGCAGCCTGATGATTAAGCTTGCTTGGGTAGAAGACCATCAATCTTCTTGCCCTTCTCCAACTTCTTCTCCATCTCGATCAGAGTATTGACACCATCGATGACGTTTTGAACGAGTTGAACCTACATGAGATTAGCGGTATTAAATGAACTTGCTTTGTGCGTATTTAATTTTTATTTATGTATTATTCAACTGTCTGTATAAATCAATAGATGACAGTGATCATCATACAGAACAATTTCCAGAGAGAATCGTTTCAGTAGATTAGATTTTTATTTGATAATGAAATTTATGTGCCAGCGTAGGTCATCTTTTTGTTTTCTGAGGTTATAGAGATATCATACTGTCTATCTATCCTGGGAGTCAATTGGTGTAAAAATCAAAAGCAAAGTGCAACACTATTAGATGTACCTCAGAGAAGCCCAAACGATCAAGGTTGGAGATGTCAAAAGTTCCACCAACAGCGGCAGTATCAACTCCACCTGAATCGGTAACAGCAGTGTTTGATGATGTATCTCTTAATTGAGAAATTTAGGCAAGCACAATGAACTAGGTTTTTTACTGACCAGTTCCTCTCTTCTGAAGACGAAGGTTTCCAAGGATGGAATCAAATCGTTGATCCTGATAATACATTAGCTCACAGTTTTAATATTGTGAATTTCTGACATTTACAACTTGGAGGGGAAATCATCAGAAAACTGTAAGAGTTACCTTAGCAAGGTTGGGAAGTTTGACGTGAACACCAGCTCTCAGTCCAGTGCCAAGGTTGGATGGGCAAGTTAGGATGTAGCCAAGGTGCTTGTTCCACATGAACTCAGCCCCCTTGCCTTGGATGTGCTTCTCAACTTCTTTCAGTCCACGGCAGAAACGCTCAAACACTGCCTTCATGTTGCCACCTTTCTCCATTGAGATAATGCGGGTGTGGTCCTCTTCGTTAATCCAGACCAGAAAGTTCTTCTTGTCATTATGCCAAATGCCGCGGGCATCAGGCCAGTCACGGGCCATGCCAGCACAGGTCAGCAAAGGTGAGACTGGCTTGTCAAACAGGAAGTGGTCATTAATGAGTTGGTCTTGCTCTGCATCAGTCATGCCAGACAGTGGATAGTAGGTCCCCTTCAAATCACCTAATGGATATTTAATAATCAGTATGTTCATTGCAGTCTCTGTTAAAGTACTTCTATCCAGCCGCAATTGTTGTATACAATGTACATTGTATTACCGTGTGTTCTCCAAATTTCTAGCATCAAATTATTTTTCTTTAATTCCATCTCGACTTACACACGAGTGCTATTTTAAAGTATATTAAATGTGCTGCAACTGCATATTTAAAGGGAAAACAGGAGGTAGGCTTATACCCAAGATCGGCTTTTGCATGGAAATATACAATAGATCGTATACTGTTATGCATCTTGATTATTTCAGTTTGTTGCTACAAATGCCGATGTTAATTGAGGCGTTCTACCTTTGAGTGAGTTAAGAGCATCTGCTGTTAGATGTTCAACAGCCCTGCGCTCTGCCCTGGTGCAGTGAGGTGGCAGTGAGTAGCCACGGATGCTTCTTCCGGTGCGGCAACGGGATGACAGCACATACTTCTCGTCAAAGTGACCGCCTTTGATCTTGGAGGCGTCAATATCTGTCTTGTGGACGTCATCCTTCTTGTAGCCATTGTGGCGTTCTTCAATGACTGGATCAAACAGCTCAGCAAAGACAGAGTAGGACTCTTCATCACCAGCAACAAGACCAACAGTGGAAATGAATGGATGGCCGGGATTGTCAATGCCCGTTTGAATGGCTTGGTCAAGAGTGAAACCATTGGGAGTGATCTATCAACAACAAGAAGTTGTATCAGCATTTTTAAATATATACTGTATCGTTACCTAATTGGTTATTTTCCATATGGTCTCTTGTCTTGTTTTCATCATGATGGAATGGGTACTTCTAATTAGATTAATTTACTAGAAATGAACTGTTAAGCTGTTGAGGTTCTGTGGATGCGCCAGAAAGACCTTTTGATCTGTAAGTTGATGGTTCAGTCCAAGGGAGACAAAGACGACCACATTGCGAGTGGCTCTTTGCCAAGAACTTTGAGAACATTAATTTTTATTCAACAAGGCATGACACTATATATCTACAACGCATGTTTGTGCAAGCTACTGCTGACACCGCGCTAACACCGGCACAATACAACACATAGCGCATATGACAATATGATGCAACAACACTTGACACTTTGCTTTACACCATAGACATACACCGTCATGGACACAAAACGTACACCGTCACAGCAGTGTGCATAGATCTGCAGCCTGTGAGCATGCAGTAGCCTATGAAGTTGCATCACAAAATGTAAGAGTCCCCAATTGGAAATGAACGACAGCTAAGAGGATAATTGCTGTCATACTTACCTAGCAACAGCGCTGTAGTTTCATCATTTATTCAAGCCATTGTGCTTTCAATGAATTGTTGAAATTCATTAGTGTTTAATTGTAGTGCCCTGATTTTAGTTACCTCATAATTGTATATGTCACGTGATTATTTGTGCTGTAATTGTGTGCTCTTATGAACTATTCTGTAGTTGATATCAGTCCGTCAATATGCAGCACTTTGCCTGGTTGTGTCGATTCTCAATTACCATTTCTAATCACCATATAATTATTACCGTGCTCTGTAGAGATATTTTGTTTATTCACTACTGAATTTCGTGATGCCGTACATTCAAATATCTGTTAGCCAAACCTGGAAAGATATGCTAATGACCACTACATATATTGGGTATACCTAGAGTATCTGTTTTAAAGTGTATGCTGATGCTCTCTTTACGTCACATGGTACTGTTTATCTACAGCCTCAACATAGACAAGAGCTAACTAGCTAGTACTGTAGTGTGGTATACTATTCAATATGCCATTTACCACCTGTCTTAAGTGATCACCTGTCTTCAGTGGCCATCTGCCTTAAGAGGCTACCTGTCCGATGTGACCACCTGTCTTCA
>OFHS01001763.1:0-25210 GCA_900245855.1 Calvadosia cruxmelitensis
TTTTTGCCAATCGTATTTTCTCATCGAGCTCTAGCCACATGTGAAATATCGATTTTGGTGGCAGTAGCACTTTAAGCTACCGGTAGTAGTTTTTAGTAATCTGCACTGCATGTTTCTGATACTCGCAAAAGTCGCAAATTATTAGACTTTGTCTGCTTGCTTCTTGCTTTTAGATGAACCTCCCAGATCTGTTAGTAAGAGAACAATGCTTTGGGGGGCACTTGTGAAACTTGTAAGCGGAAGACATCCGAGACTGAACAGCTTTCAGAATTCACTTCCAAGGATGGCCGTGCCTTCTATGAAAGAAACTGTCAATGGCCTCTTGATGTCTGTTCAAGATATACTGAATGAAGAAGATTTCTTAAAATTGAAAAGCCAAGCACAGGTAACATTGAGTCAGGCAAAGCACCATTGATATGTGGGATTGTTGTCATTGATTGGACATCTCACATTAGAACTAACAATACATTTCTAGAAAGCAGTTTTAATTAAAGCAAAGCTCTCATCAATCGTGGTCAGTGTGGCCTAGGGGCTAGACCGTGTAGCTGCCCGTCAGACGTACCGGGTTCAATTCATGGCCCAGCCAACATGTTCGTTAGGCTATGTATTCTGTGGTTTTAATTGTCGAGGGCCTCAAGGGAGACAAACTGGCTTATTGGGCTACCCTCGTTAAAAAAGTTGCATTTATATTTACATTTATGTCACATTTTACGCTAGCAACAGATGAGGGACTCCCGCTAGGAAAGCAGTTTCCTACACTTAATCATGTAGGTGCAATATAGTTTTTTTTTCTGTTAAACTGATAGCAGAACTGCTATTGAAGAATTGGTCTAACTCTAGTGATTGTGTGTAAAATCTATAGAAAATGTGTAGGCTACTGTTTGTAAATGTGATTGTTACGGTTCCAGCGGAGAGATTTAAAGCTGCAAATCTAGGCAAGCCAATCACTGTTGATTGCTTCTATAAGTGCAAGCATGACTGTGTCGATTCACAACTTTGCTTTCTACGTTTTAGGAATTCAAAACAACAATTGGTCCAAAGTTGCAGGCAATTCTGCACCTGAAGTCGTGGTGGGCACCCAACTATTATGCAGATTGGTGGTAAGTTGTTTGTGATCATTATCATTATCATATACTTTCAAAATATCAAAAGAGGCATACCACTTGCTTTGATGGGTCAAGGAAGCTGACATTTTTCTAAAAAAAACTCTGAAACATCTTTGTATCTTTTCCAATGCTCACACTCGCGACTTTTTCCCCTTTGATTTGAAACGTCAGGGCTAAATATGTAGAGTTGTTTCCAAGCATTAAGACTATTTTCCTACTCTGCGGCTGGGGCTGTTAATGAATACAATTTTGCTTTGTTCAAGGCGCATTCAGTCTTATTCTTATCAATGATGGTCGATTTCAACGCCTACAAGTTCTTCACTGTCAAAATTGTCAATTTCAGCTCAAACTCATGCCTAAAGCAATTGCATTCTGATTTGTAGGAAAACCTTCCTTCTATAATTGTAGGCATCATGATGTAGGTCTATTTACTAATATTTAGTAAATAATTGTGCCTTAACTTACTGAATTTGATGTGGCACTCTTATTCAGTGCTATACCATATCGCTCTTCACTTTTAAATTTGTGAGCATCATCTACTTTCAGGGAGAAATATGTCTACCATATGGGCAGATCTACTATCGCTATAAACAGCAATTACTATTGCCTGGACCAAAGTGCTTGGGCACCTACAACAAGGCAGGTCTCAAGGGCAGCTGGAATGACCAACATGTTCTTACAATTCCGCAAATTGATTGCTACAGAACAGCTGGAGCCACTCCTTGTCCGTGGCACAATTCCATTGTGCATGTGGCAATACAAAAGGATGTTTGGCACCACAAGGTACGGACATTAAAACACTTTCAAAACACATTGCGTAAACTACTTCACTTTACGTAAACTACTTTACTTGATTTGAATACTTTACGGAATTTACTTTTAGAAACACTTTGCATAAACTTTTGTTAGCATTGGTTAGTTGTTGTAAGTGATGTGTCAAATTAACGTGGCTCATGGAAATCTGCTATTTAGGCGCTATCGTAGTTGTTGAAAAACAATTGATTTGCTGTTAATAAATTAAAGAAGTGATGACGTTGTTTATTGTGTCATCCTGTGATCATGTGAGTTCTGTTTTACTAATGTCAGTCGTGTGTTGTTGATTCTTTAAGATAGTGAAATTATATTCTTCTGGTTTTGCTGTACGTAGTCTTTGTATTGCTGTTCATGCTGCAAGCATTCGCTACTTAACTTCAGTAGTACTTAGCTACAATTAGTTTACCGTAGTAGCATTTGTTTTGAATCATGTTATGTAGTTATTTTGATTCATCTGAAGCTCGTTAGGTAGAACAGAATTGTTGAGCTCACCATTTTATTAAACAGACGTTCAACATGTTTGTTTATCCTAATATCCTTGACGACGTGCGTGCAATTTGTCACAGGATACCTGGCGTTGAGATTGACCACCTGGATACGACCAAAGATTCTGAGGTAAAACAATCACTGCTAATTGGAAGAGACTAATAATTTTATACAATGCATGTATTTGGCCTATTGTTGTGTTTCTACTTATTGATTGTTGGAGCAAACTCATATTATCTAGTTACTTGTAATACATAAGCTGTATAATAATAGCCTATTATAATAATTATCATAATATATATTAACCCTTGTCCTGCTATTGACGTGTATACACGTTTTCGAAGCAATTCAAAAGTAGCAACATATAACCAATCACATATTTAGTCCCTAGGAATCAACCAATCAGCAATCGATACAGCGACTTAAAGTCTTCATTTAACTAGTTTTACGAGCAGCAACTGTAGCTGACTTACATGTAACTGATTGTGCAACATGGGTTAGAGTTTGGACAAAGTAACTGTAGCAAGGTGTAGAGCTTCCAGCTGCAATTGCTTTACACATCATCGCCCGGAACAACCAGTAGGCCTTGAGTTAATAAGGTTTAAAACAGATTTATAATAAGAAATCGATCAGTGATCTTGGATATTGCTTATTGAATCATCGATCAGATTTAAATAGAAAGCTTTTAAATAGTCGTCTCCATTCCACAAGGGGGTGTAGGGTGATTTCTGTCCTGCTTTCTTTGGCTCTTTGGGCTACATCTCTGCAGGCACAGAGACACATCAAGCTATAGCAGGGTGCCAGGAAATCCATACACTGGGAGCTCAATGTACTCAGCTAAAAGCTTAACTCCCTTGCTTTTGCTGACCACCAACCTGTATTAGAGCAACTTTAATTAAACCTGAAATTGCCCACTGTAAGGACGCAGCATGCATGATGGACTGTGTGATGATATAGCTAATCAGGCAGTCTAATTGTACTAATTACTAATTCTTGTTTGTTTTTAGCACATTGTTGTACTTGTCGATGGTCATTTCTACAAGATGAGTATCGTTGATGCTCACGGACATGAATCAAGTATTTTAGATTTGGAAAGTCAATTTGAATGGATTGTGGAAGATGCAAAACATCAGACCGGTAAAGTTTGAAATTATTTAGTTGGTATTCTGGACCACAATTTGTGGTTGATATGAAAGTAAGCTATATAATTTATCTACAAAAATGCTGGTTCGGTTGAGTTTCCTAATTACGAAATATGCAAGCATGTCTGCCTCTCATCCCCCCCTTATCTGCTGTACTTGGACACGTGTACTACAGTGTGGCCCCGTAATACCACAACTCCGTTTAATATCGCTTCTGTTTGAGAACCTAGCTCTGTCAGAATTAACTATTGATACCCTCTTCATATCATGACCTGCATATTATTTTGACTGAAAAGTCACTGTGATATTAACCTTGTACACTGTACTATTCAACAGAATTATTTTGTATTCATTTTGGTCACAACATTGTAACCCCGTTAATATCACCTCGGTTAATATCACGACCCACTTAATAATATGACGTCAGTTTGAGAACCAAGTTCAGTCAGAATCAACTATTTGTGCCCGCTTAATATCACGACCCGCTTATTATCACGATTTGTGGCTGGCAAACCATATTGATATTAACGAGCTTGCACTGTATCTTATAAATGTCTTTCTCAAGCTAACTGCGGATAATGATAAATTATGATGTATAGGCCTTTTGCCTTTTTGTTGCGCTATGCCATTAGATGCGATGTTTTCCCGGATGTTTGTATGCTGACATATTAATTTATTTCAGAAATCTCAGAGTCAGAGATGTCAATTGCTGCTCTTACTGCAACAGAACGTACCAAATGGGCTAACACACGCCGATTACATTTCAGTGAAGGAATAAACAGGGATTCCTTGCAGAGCATTGAGACGGCTATTTTTGTCGTGAGTTTTACAATAATTATTTGCATTTGTTTATAATGTTAGAAACAAATTTATCCAAAAATTATTCATTATCAAAATTTGGTTATGTATTTATTATTAAATTGGTATTTATTATTTATTTAAATTATTTTTTTATTTAAAATAATTGCAATTACCGGTATTTATTTGTTTGTTGTCATCATCTTTGTATTGTATGTAGTGTTAATGTAATCATTTCCAAGTGTTTTCATAATGTATTATTTATGTGAAAAGGCCTTGTTTCTTATTAGAACTGGATTGAGTAGTGTATCATTGCCTCAGTTTGACTTAGCATGCCATAAACAATTTCCAATTTATTCATGTATTTTTTATTATTTTATGTGTTTATTTATTGAGATAGGTTTGTTTTAAAAACTTTGCAGGTTGTCCTTGTTCCTGAAACATTCAAATCCCTCCCGGAACGTGCCAAGTATCTGCTTCATGGGGATGGTAGATCTGTGTGGTTTGACAAAAGCATCAGCCTGTTAGTATTTGAGGATGGCAAATGTGGTCTTAACTGCGAGCATTCATGGGCCGATGCTCCTGTCATTGCCCATTTGATCGAATACAGCTTGACGCAAGAGTAAGTCAATTGACTTCACTTTGTTGCACTAATCCAACTGTCCATGTTACAATCTATCATTTATGCTAGATGTACATTGGGGCATTGATTAGAGCCTTCATTATGTGTTTTCATATTGTAGATTTTTGTATCGAACTTACAATGACAAGGGTACATGTAAGCCCTTTGGAGGTCAACACACTCACGGCTTCAAGCGTTCTAAAGCACTGATCACGCCGCAGCGCCTGTATTGGGACATGTCAACGCAACTTGCAGAGATCATTGATGACGCCTACTTCTTGGCTCGACAGGTGAGTGATTTAAGGACTTTTCATATCTTCTTTGTTGTCAATGATTTTTGTATTAAATATTCTTCAAAATATGGAATTTGAGTGGCAACTTTTCAAGAGCAACACTGTTTTTCTACGTGGCTGTGTAAGTATTTAGGTTGGTTATATATCTAATAAGAAACAAATATAACTATTGCTAATCGTGTTGACATCTTGGCTAGAATATACATGATGCTAAATTGTGGGTTGGTTGTTATATTTGACATTAATCAGTCTACAGAAGTACAATGAAACATGTCTATAACGGTCACCCCTGGGACCTGAGAAAAATGACCTTTATAGACAGGTGTCCTTTCTGTCCAGGTTGATTTCTATAGAAAGTGTCATTTTGGGGCTATGAAGTGCTATAATTGTGGGCCTTTATACACAGGTGGCTGCTCTATAGAGGTGGCCGCTGATACAGGTTTGACTGTACTTGCAATGTATCATTTACTTGTAGTCTAAACCTTAGGTCAGCAAAACAGTGCAATTGAGTTTCAACTGTACGGTGCTCAATTATTCTCCTCTATTGTTTCCTTCATAGAATAACTCTGATTTGGCTCTGACCTTAAAGGAATACACTGCTTATGGTAAAGGATTTATCAAGTCAATCAAGGTTTGTAATGCCATGTGTCACTGTATCATCTGTCTCTCCAACACTATATTTGATGAAAGTAGCAGCTCGAATTAGCTATTCTTGCTATGGAAATGGTACCCGTCTTGTAAATACATCACACTCTCGTTATCTGCCATTGAACATGCTATGATTGCGCCTTTTAGATGAGTCCTGATGCCTACATCCAATGCGCTCTGCAGTTGGCCTATTACAAAGACGCCAGCAAGTTTGCGCTGACGTACGAAGCGTGCATGACCCGACTGTATCTTCAAGGCAGAACGGAGACCGTCCGCTCATTCTCATCCTCCATGAAGCAGTTTGTACTGTAAGTCCCCAATGATGTGACTAAGTGGTTATTGGGCTGCCTCTTTGAGACTTAATTTCACTCATTTTATTGTAGTATTAATACTGTTAATCCCGTTGCCAATGTCATCGTAATTAGCAACAGTTAGAGTCTTGTGATTGGAGGGCTAGCGTTAGGAGGTGGCCTTAGTCCCAAAGTGCATGAATTCCACATGTCCACATTTATGTTTGCTGTACGTAGATGTGGACAACTGGCCATGTTTACGGGAAGTTGAACACCCCGAGGTACCTACCTGCGGACAGACCCCTTACTTGTAGCTTTTACTAACGCAGTGCAGCAATGCTGTCCAAAAGTAAAAGACACGGAGATGGGTGCCATTGCTTTGTGGGATAAAGTTTAGATGCATTTAAGGTTTTTAGATTTCAAGTCACGCTTTTTGGCTGCAAAGTCATTCAGCCCTTTTCATGGTAGCTGAGGCCAACTTCGAGAGTTGAACTTCATGAACCATATTCATCCAGCTCACAAGGTTAAATGTTGCGATCAGAGTTGAAAGTTGGAACTCTCTCGCATATGAACTCAACATAATTGAAGCACCAACATTGTTAGGCTTAGTTATAAAATTTTCATTTCAACAATAAACTAAAGGTCTCAAGTTTTAACCTTGTAAATAAACAAAATCTTAGCTGTATGCGGTGAATAGCCTATGAATGACTGTCATGATATGTTATACTGTAAGTCATTCTATAAATACTGTAATAAATAATATCATTGTATATTTAGAATAGTGGGTAATCCTCTATAAAAATGTACTGATAATGAACAAGCTGAACTCAAGTTCAGCCAATGTGAACTCACGCCACCATTTTGTCTACAATCGTATAGTCAGGGTACGGAACTCTTTGCCAGAAGAAGCTGTCTGATGATGATGAAGCGTTTTCTTGTATTCTTTGTCTTCCTTGTTGTTAATTAACGTGTCTCATCCATCAGGTCAATGTCAGATGAAGAAATGTCAAACAAGGAGCGCATCAAATTGCTTCGTGCTGCTGCTGACAAACATCAGGTACCTTGCATCAGTCAGTTGAATATATTTGCGTGGCTTACATTATATGCAACTCAAATGGCATGGATCAGAGTTGTTCTTTAATTTAATAAAAGAAGACATCATGATCCAGGCAACATCAATTCATTGCCGTTAGTCTGCTGGTTTGGCGACAGGGAGAGATTGCAATGTCTTAAGTTGCATCGTACATTTTTCGTATAGTTTATTTCTGGGTTGGATATATTATACAGCCTTACCTGTCTTAAGTGACAACTCATGGGGCCGTTGAAAAGTGGTGTTTTAGCACAGGTGGTCACTTGATACAGGTAAATCCTATTTTGTTTAAGATTTAAGGGGCCAATTAAAGTGGTCTATTGATATAAGATGAATAGGCACTAGGATAGTGGATTAGACATTTTCTGTTATCAAAAGCGTTGGCTATCTCCATTGTATTTGTACTGTTGTAGTAGTTTTTGGTCGTTATACTCGTAAAACACTTTCGTGATCCCCGATGCTTGTGATTGTCTGATGATGAGCTTGCTCGTAGTTTGATTGTCGTGAAAGAACTGTTCCGGAGACCATGTTCCTTGCAGCGGCCGCTTGACTCGCACTTTGTTGTTCTTCTTGTAAATTATAGAAAACCTATCGCGACTGCATGAGTGGTACTGGCATCGATCGTCACTTATTCTCACTTTATGTCGTCTGCAAAGGCCAAGGCTACGTGAGTAACGGGTTTATCAGTTATCACTGAAATCATGCTTGCTTCCGATCGAAAATCAGCCTAATCCGGATGATTTCTCTGAGTATCGTACCTTTGTAAAGCCGCAGTTGCTTCGTCGTTTTTTGGTGCATTTTTATCGCCGTCGTGTTTTGGTTTTTCTATAGGAGTCGCCGTTCCTCCAGAGTGCTCTGCAGCTTCCATGGACCTTGTCCACCAGTCAGTCACCGCAGCAGCAGATGAATCGAGGCTTCGATCCTTGCATCCCTGAAGTTCGTGAATCGGTAAGTGATGGCTGACACATTTCTATCGCGGTCAAAGAAAATAATAATTGTGCGGCAGTATAGCTTCGCTTTTTCGATAGATCTCTGCATTTCTTCAGCCCACAGTAAAAAGCCGCAATATCATCCTGTGTATTTTCGGTATCCATTTCCAAAATTGCATGAAACTCAGTCGTGTTTGTGTCATATATTTTGTATATGTTATATCTGTAGGCACGTTAACGTGAGACGCAATTGACCAGTCTTTCTTGTGCTGTGTCCAAACGCAATCTGATTATACAATGCGGTAATTAAATTAGATCAAGTCTCTGGCTCACAGGGAGTCCAGGTGGTTAACTCACAGGGAGTACAAAAGATGATACTACTCATTGTCAAAGACGCTGCCCTTAGACGATCAACCCAATTATAAAAAGTGGTATTGTAGACACTGTTGATCTCTACAATACGGATGCATCTTGTTGTGGTCGCTGTAGACAGGTGGTCCTTTAAGACAGGTGGTCGTTTAGGACAGGTGGTTGCTAAGACTATTTGGAATGTACGTTTGATGTTTTTTTGTTGTTGAAGTACTTCAGCAGCGGTAATAGATTGTGAGGCGAAGCTATTGCAACAACGGCGAGCATGCCCTGTTGAGAGGTTGACATCATTCGGTGCCAATTGAATATTATTCTACTAGGTTTTTTCTTTCTTTTCTCTCGCGCGTGTAGATTTGCCCCGGCGGCGGATTCGGCCCTGTGACTGACGATGGCTACGGTGTCTCCTACATGATTCCAGACGACCGCGTAATGTATTTCCACGTGTCGTGCAAGGTCGCTTCGCCGCACACTGATTCAGACCGATTCACAGGATATCTCTATGACAGCTTTAAAGAAATGAAAGCTCTATTTGGAAAAGACTAATGTGAAACCAACCAAAACCGTAATGCCGTCTTGGTGTACATCGTAGAATCCTTGCCACGGAAACTGAGACGAATGTTCTTTGACTTAATGGTGGCGTTGTATTTATTGTGCACTTGATGGGCCATGTGTTGCTCATCGAATGCCTTTATTCCCATGAAATTGTCCGTAGTTAAGTTTCATGAATGGAGAATGTTAAGATTATATTGTGTAGGTCGTGTCTTTAGTCTGATGTCGACTGTTGATTTGACGCGTTTTCCCAATCAGACTATCTTGTAAGATATCCGTTTTGTATATTGTAAGAATAGTTCATTTGTGCCATTTGCAGATTGAATGTTCGAATTAAAACAGTGTAACGATGCACTGGTTGAACTCTTGCTTGACTCGCGTGATTCTCATTTCGCAGTGACGTTGAAGGACCACTGCTGCCAGGCCCTCGTCACTGTTCACTTGCCCGTTCCTCATTCCATGTAGTAGTATGTGACGTATTCTTGCCGCCTATAGGGCAAGGTACGTTATCATCATTTTCTGCTCAGCGCTCTCCACATCCCATGTAGAGGACCGTCTATATTATTATTACAGACTTACAGTAGTAGTATTGGTTCCTTTTGTTAATGTAGCTTCAGGGTCTATAGGTTGAGCTCGTAGAGAACGTCATAGATGCGTTTATCTCATATTAATTGCCTTGTGCAAAACAAATCCATCAGTTTGTTCTACATTTTTGCTGTAATCCAGGATTGTCTTCTCGACGCAACTGTCTCTCTTCGTAATCTTGGTCGGTTCACGTGGGCTAGTGGATGTGAAACGGGTTTGGGCTGGCAGGAATGTAGGGTGTTCGTGAGACCCCCACGGTACTTCGAGTCCTGGCATCGAAGGCCAACAAGAACATCATCCAACAATGTTTTTGTCAATTGGAACATTAAACCAACTTCTATTTTTGACTTGTTATATTGAAAAATGATAGAAATAGTATTAACTTGACTTGGAAGAGCGCATGTGTATTAATGTTAAATTAAAGAGGGTTTGAAGGGCCCGCTGTCAAGGCTCCTGGTTTTGGATCTCATTTGCCGGTCATTGTTGCTATGTGCGTGGATTAGTCATTACAGGCACCATTGCCTTCTTCGTCGTCAATTGAAGATGTCCATCTTCATCGGATCGCTACATATCTGTTTCTATTTATTGTTTATTCTCTAGAGCAGTACAGTGTAACTCCGTTAATATCACTTCGGTGAATATCACTACCCGCTTACTATCACTTCACTTTGAGAATCAAATTCTGTCAGAATCAACTATTTTAACCCGCTTAATATCACGACCCGCTTATTACCACGATCTGGACTGGAAAATCATAGTGATATTAACGAGGTTTCACTGTACTTTGAATTTGCAATGCGATTTTAAATTTCGTACGAATCCTTAGCAACTTTGCAAAAAATGTTTTTAGAACATACTGTAGCACGAAATACTGTGACGCACATCGTGATGCTCATATTACTAATAAATATATCTTGATCATTACGGAACAATTGACATAACCAAAGTGGCTTTGAATCATGCAAACGTCTTACGATAAGTTGCTGAAATTGTCAACCATCTATCCATTTGAAATGTCTATAATTTTATAGTTTGTGACCCCACCAAGACCCCACCCCACCCAGACCCCACCCAGTCAGGGACCAGAGAGCTCTGATCGCAGCCTTCGTTTGATGTTGCTTTGCAGAGGCAGATCGAAGAGGTCGGATCAATTGTCTGACTCGGTCTGACTGAGACTAAGTCTGCGATTTGTGCTGACTTCTGAGTTCTTCTCAAACAATCTCTACAATTTGCTTTACAGAGGGTCGCAGGTCGTAGCTGGGCGCGTACAAGGTCAGCCACGTGATCTTTGTTGGAGTCGGTTTGCATCTCTGCATTAGAGGTCTTATTCGCGAAGAGTGGCCGACACTAGAGTGATTTAGCGGAGGAACTGCTTTGCAACATGGTTTTGCTATTTGGTGGCGTTGAAGGGGGTGGTTCTGGTTCTAATTGTGTCATCGTGAATGAAGCAGGGGAAGTTTTAGGCTCCTCGAAATCTGGAGGAACTAACCAGTGGAGCATAGGTAAGAAATTCTGTACCTGCTTTAGACGAAAACTACAGTCTGACAGGCTAGTTGAATGAATCTAGATAGATCGGCTTCAGACTTCAAAGGACTAGGTCGGTTCCCGTCTATGCAATTTATTGTTGTTCCTACTTCCTAATAAGTAATAATGATGTCTGAAATCACTGAATATCAGCCGCTGTTGTTTCTTCTAAATATTTAATAATTTTCCTACCCCTAGCAAAGGCTATTTGCTCCAACACTGTGTGTCGAATGATATTGCATTGTATGCTAATTTAGGTAAGTTGCGATAATTGCTTTACTTAATTCTAATTTTAAGTTCGTCAGCCCATGACATGCACAAGAGTAGCTGGACTGGTAAACTTTATTTTTTGTCACAGGTATTGCTGAATGTGTCAAAAGAATAGGTCAGATGATTCGAGATGCTAAAGAAAGTGCAAAGATACCTCAAGAAACCCTCCTTGATTCCCTTGGCTTGTCGCTTAGTGGGGCAGATCAAGTAGCAAAGCAATTAGAAATCATTGATGTGTTGAAGAAGGAACACCCTAATGCTACAAAGAAGTGCTACGTTTGTAACGACACCTTCGGTTCGTTAGCAACGGCAACAGATGGCGGTGGAATTGTAATCATATCTGGAACAGGATCCAATTGTCGACTCGTAAATTCTGATGGACAAAGTGTTAATTGTGGAGGATGGGGACACATGCTTGGTATGTGGATTTAGTTAACTAATCTAATTAATAATTATGGTAGTATGGAATTGATTTTATGACAATTACAAACTGGTAGGTATGTCCGTATCAAACCATAACAACTAGTACTGTATACTATTCTTTACAGGTGACGAGGGGTCCGCTCAATGGATTGCCCAAAAAGCTATCAAAACAATTTTTGACAACGAAGATGGTCTTGTGGTGTCTCCATTTGACACTACTTTTCTGAAAAATGCTGTTATGCAATATTTCAACCTGGAAAGTCGTTTTGACATTTTGCCTTATTATTACCCATCACAGGATAAGAGATTTGAGAAGCAATTTATTGCTAGTTTCTCAGAGAAGTTTGTTTTTAAAGGAGCAGAAAGTGGAGATGCTCTCTGCTTGGATATCTTTCACCAAGCTGGTATGTGGTTAGGACGACATGTTAGAGCACTTGTACCAAAGGCGTCCCCATCTATGGTAACTGGTGTAGGTGGATTACAAATTATATGCATTGGAGCAGTCTGGAAAAGCTGGTGTTTATTGAAAAGTGGCTTTCTGGAAGGTATTCAACCTGCAATTGAAGGTGAAGCCAGATTGGAATCGTACACTTTGTTGAAGCTCAAGCCACATGCCAAGGCCTCAATTGGTGCTGCCTCTTGGGGCGCAAAGCAAGGTGGTTATCATGTCAAGATGGACTATGCTTCAATGACTGATGTTTTGTACCAACACAATGAAGGACAGTAGTGCTGACAAATAATACAGATGCTGTGTATTACATCTGCTGTGTATTACATCCAAGTAATCTAGGATCTTGGATGAACAGGATTTCAACAGAATTATGCTCAGATATATAGTTTATTACGATATCAACTAAAAGTAATGTTTGTACTGTTGTGTGGTCAAATAGAAAAAATTTATGATTATTTTATCAAGCTGTCAAATCCATAGTGTGTGGCAAAATCATTTACAAATTTGCAATTGTTTGTTTCCTTCATTCACAGCCAATAAGTTGATAGATCTGGTTTGCACTTGAGTCAGGAAAGTTTACTCGACTTACTACTTCATCCTTATTATTAATTACATGATTTCAGGAAACATTAAGCTGTTCTTCCTTAGTTCTGTTAATGTTTGGAACAGTATAATGATTAGCAAGGCAGCTACAGTCAAACCTGTATTAGTGGTCACCTCTATAGAGCAGCCGCCTGCTTATAGAAACCATTCTTTATAACCACCGAATTACACTTTCTACAGAAATCAACGTGGACAGAAAGGCCACCTGTCTATAAAAGTTATTTTCGTCAGGTCCCCAAGGTGACAATTATAGACAGGTTTCCCAGTCTGCAGATAAGGGCACTTTTGAACGAGATCTCGCATGCGGCAAGCACTTCAGAAGTCATGTGCATATGCGGGATATGACCTCGGCAGCAAGCTGAGTGCAGCATATAACAGAATTTTAGACAAAAGTGAAACAATTTCTACAAAATTCAATGTCTCCAGGTGGAGAACAATGTCTTGAGAAGCATCAGATTTAACGATACTAATATTGAAGGGTGGCAAGGCATTTCATGTTCGTCTATATGGTGTGTGGCACTGCCATACTCTGCAGACTGGCAGGTTTCACTGTAATAGTTCAGTGACATGTTACCCGCTGTCAACAATTATTTCAAAGAATGTTATAATCTAGCACGCCAGTAGGCAATAAGCCAATAACAGATCTTTGTTACATCAAGGCACAGAGTGAGGCAGTACCTATAACAAAGATCTACGATGTACGCAAGATCATGCAAGCAAGCGCGATATGCATGCCACTTGGAATACAAGCCTTAAACTCACACCTCGTACTGCAGTATTGTCATAACCTTGTTCTTTGGTTAAAACGAAAAGCAACACTGTCGCTATAACTACCGACAACGTATCACATTTGCTTGCAAGCTACCTATTATTCTTCAATTCTGTCGTTTAACCTAGCGATTGTAATACACAAAATCATTGTTTCGCTTTCTCATCAGTGTATTTAGCACCATTCTTCATGATAGATTCCTTGTACTTGTCATACTTGATTTTCTTCTCGAAATACCTCACCCAGGCTTTAGGGCAATTCTCCTCGAAGTTTTTCAGTTCTGCAGAGCAAAGTTTAGCATCTTCACCTTTAGATTCCAGACATGAAAAGTACTTATCACGTGCATCATAGCACACTTTCCTCTGTGAAGCAGAAGGGGCAGGCATAATTGGATTAAAATACGACCACCAATCTTGCTGAATAATGTCCACACGAGTTGAGATCATGCACGAAGAGCTCCAGAAGGGGGCTAGGTAGGCCAACCAATGTCCAGTGACCGAATAAATTTCAACGTGAAACTGCGGGTGCAGAGGTTCAATGAAAAGCTGATGAAGAACACTCACTTTAACAGTAGGTGCCAATATTTAAAACATTGATTTGATCGTTCACGTAGACTTCCGATTACGAATCATCCTTGGATTTGTTCTGTTCTTCTTTGAATTGACAATTGTAAAATCAATCCATCCATCAAAATGATCAAATGTAGTTTTGAGACGAAGAAGCCATCATGACATCGCCTCCCTTTCTGTCATGTGGTCTCGCTACGATGAAGTGCACAAAACAAGCGTGTTTGTGTTGAAACAAAGTGAAACCACTAGTGAAACTATTACTACAAGCAGACCTGAGAAGACTCGCCATAAGGTTGTGATTCTTGCAGGTAGTGAACGCCACCGACAACGGCTGTTATGTCACGCAAGAAGAGCGGACTATCACCGTCGAGTTGTGTTTATACTAGTTGTTACTGGTAAGTGGTAGGCTGCCTATCTTTTCCCAGAATTAAATCAGTTCAGAGCATAACTTGTGATCCTAACCAAAAACAACAATGGACTAACGTGTACAGCTCTGTTCTTTTCGTGGTGTGCTCGTAATTGTTATTCATTTAAGAATTGAGAGCTGCCATACTTCAATGGGCATTAATTCATTTCCTATTATAGCATTTTCGCTGCTATTTAGGAGCGGAAAATTAATTTGAAAGCCAGCTTGTAATTTTGCCCAAGCGCATGTTTTTGCTGCAAACTGTCAGCTAATTTCTAGACATGTCAAAAGCCGTCACTGTTACTTTATTCCGAAAATTCCCTGAGGTCCATTCAACTTATTTACGTTAGAGTTGTTAGACCGACAGTTGAACTCCAAGGAAGTGGAATCAGTAACGATTTGAAAGGAGTGGAAATGTAGGCTTCATATATTATTGCTATTTCTTCCATGATTGAGAATGACATTCTCAAAGTGATTTGGTCTTTGGAAGAGCTGTAACATCAGATTCACAAATTTCAGGCCAACGGCGTAGGACCATATAGGCTTATGCAGGATTGTGACAATGCCTGAATTGCAATTATTTAGGCTACGCCTTACTTATTGGAGTAATGTTAAATAAAAATTGTACATAGAAACAAACGGCCATGTGCTTGGGGAGCCATCATGGCTTATCTGCCCCATGAAATAAAAGGCAAATTGAGTCCAACAGCTTCGGTTACACGTGCGATAAGAGCTTGCCAGTAGGGTTGCCCGGTCAACAAAAACTTCCATTTCTGCTTTGATGAGCTGAAATGAATATGGAAACTTCCAGACCTGTATTTCAAAACGTTTTGGACCTTCGTTAGTTTGGACGCCATTACTGCATCACATCTGTTAGCTAGAACTGCGGAACTAAAGTAGATTGTGAAACCTAAGCTATCTTGAAAGTAAGCATATTTGTTTGTAGCTATACTTGTGTAGCCGCAAATCCCCGCAATGTATTTAGTGATGCTAGTGTTAAGGATAAAGATGCCATTCCTTGACAGCTTGAGTAAGCTGCTATTTTCCAGGTGTCTGATGATGATTTTGGTACTAAAATATGATTGATAACTTATACGTCTACTTCGTATTATTGTCACTTGCTCTGCAATATTAGTTGTTCTTGGAGCTTATTAAAAGCTTATTGTCTTTCTGTCTCAATTTTTGCTTGGCATGTAGGCCTGCTGTCAAGGATTTTGTGCTATGTAACTGCAACTAACAATGACTTTTCTATCTGTTTTAGTGAAGAGAACGTCTGGAAACTGTGTGAACGATTACAGAAGGAAGGCAACGACCTTGATCCATATTATGTTGTCTTCATCTCCAATGCTGCCCAGAAGGTACGGTCAGTCTGCCATTCACACACTTAGGGGCTATGGGATGTTGATTTGTCATGGGGTCATTCTATGCCAAAACACATTAAGATCGACCCTCACCCTCTCAGATTTTAATGAAGCTTCGTAAGCCGATAGATATGGTCAAGGAGACTTCACTCGTGTAATTTTGAAAAATGGTGTGAAAACACGCGAAATATCGGCCACTAAACTTTCGCGCCATTTCCGGTCTTGGAGCAAAGGGAAACACATTTGCGTTCGTAACTTTGGCTACGAACGCACTACAAAGTCACTCAAATAGCAGAAGAAAGCTCTCGAGATGCGGATCCGACTTATTTCTTGAATTCTAATTAATATTAGTAATTATTATTACGTTGATTTTTCTATTCTTGTTTGCTATTTTGTATTGTATTATCCTGTTTGTATTGTTGTTGTTTTTGTTTCTTTGCCTGCATAGTAGGGGACAAGATAACAAAAAGGATGTCTTGTTGTTGTTCTAGGTTCGATAATGAAGTACAATGTATAACGGAATTAATTAATGATGTAGTCATGTCAATTCCACATAAGCATTCAGCATTCTTGCCCAGTTGTAGAACTAAATGATTAGCATAGGGGCTAATTGATGTCTGTCCCTGTGTGTTGTTATTATTGCCTGTTGCAACAATATGATTGTTTGCACACAGTTGTTAGCCAAGAGTAAATGAGTTGTCTGAGGTGCCGTCGCGTGCCGTGATGAACGGCCTATGACACAAATTGTTCTCAGTTGCAGTTAAAAATCCGTGATTGAGGCATTTGATGCAAGCGCTGCAACATTGTAGAGTACATGAATTCATGCATGAATCACAGAATTTAACTGTAACTGAGAGCAATTTGTGTCACAATTTGTGCCCACTGCTAGTGCCACCCCTGATTGTTCTGTCTCGTTCACTAAATTCACTGTTTACACAGTTAAATTGTTTGGGTCTGTAGGGTATGCAAGTTGTAGGCATTGATAGATGAGTACATGCAAGTGTTTATGCTGTTAGATATATAATTTGGCAGTTGTGAAAGAGGGTAGCCAGCCAGCCCACCCGCAGGCTCAAGAGTACACATTCAAGTGAAGTTACAAAATACAAAACTTTTATAATTATAGTGACTTGCGGAGGGCGCTGATGAGCTGGCTGAGTGCTGACGTAAATGCTTGATGAAACGGCCACAGGACCAATTCTTCATTCAAAATGTTTGAGCAAAGAAAATATATAGCACCTAACACTATAGCATGTAGCACCTTAGTGGACAGCAAGTTTTTGAAATAACGCATTGCAATAGACAATGTGAGATAGCCACAGTAGGCAATTGATTGTCATATCTTTGTAACTTTGTTAGTAGATGACCTCTAGCACAAGTTTGACTAGACCCTCCTTGTTGTGCATTTTGTGGTTATGGTAGCCTCTATTGTGTTGTTTACAGGTCCCCCTGTGGATGCAGCGGAAGAGTAAGGATCCTCTGACCCCCATTGTTTGGGTAAGTTTCCCTTGTGATCTTTGCATTGGATTTATGTAGGGAGGATATACAGCAGCCTACGATCATGTGAACTTAGAGTGTCACAATCATATCAGCTTCTTTTTATGAACCAGATGTCATATTTTGAATGTGTAATAATTATTTCTTGATTTTAGAATGTTTTAACAGTTTTGCAATCTGTCTGCTGTTTCTCAAGTGCTTCATAAAAGTATTTAAACTAAATGTCGTGTAGATGCCGACGTGCTCACCTTAAGTCAACATTTCAAAATTCTGTTAGTTCATAAACGCGTAAAATGTGTGATACCAGGTACGACATAAATATTTATATTAGTAGAGATAATGTCAGCCAAATCCAACTTTGAGCGCTACCCAATGCAGCCCACATCATGCAATTTGCTGCATGCAATGTAATCTAGAATTTTGTGGTGGTTGGTGTTCCGCTCGAAATAAAGAAATAATCTAAACTGTATTGATTCCTGTTATATCGAACAGTTGCGTTATATGAATACTTAGAATTGAATAATTATGCTGTAATTTGATCACCGTTATGCTTACGTAATTATCTCACCTGTTTTATGTGTCATCATGCCCAGTAATTCAGTCAATGTAAGCTGCGACCCTTGCTAGTCAGCAAATCTTTGGATTGCTATTATTGTTTTCTATCCCTGGAATGATTTATTAGTTTGAAATACAATTGGCTAATGCCAGAAATGTTAGACTTGCTTCGGTGAAGTTGTTGTGTTCAGTTTTATTCGTCGGTCCAGTTGGCTCTACTTATCGATCCTACTCTCATTGCCAACCTTTCGAGAACTTTGCTAGCTAAGAACTCAACATTTGTATTATTAATCACATGCAGCTTTATTGTGATGCATAATGATTGTATAGATCAGCATTTGCTTGCAGTGTATTGCATTGTTCGTGTCAGACCTCCTTTAGGGCTAGTCCCATTGCAGATTTCAAAGAGTCTGTTTCAAAAATTGATATATAATCAATTTCTCGAACCTTAATTATGCCCATTGTACCATATTTTAATCATTTTTTTGTATCTGACAATGGCTTAGCTAGCATTGCTTCCTATTTTGTATATTACAGTGAAACCTCGTTAATATCACTATGGTTTTCCAGTCAAAAATCGTGATAATAAGCGGGTCGTGATATTAAGAGGGTACACATAGTTGATTTAGACAGAGCTTGGTTTTCAAACTGAAGTGATATTAAGCGAGTTGTGATATTAACCGAGGTGATACTAACGGGGTTACACTGTATATTAATTATGATGAATGTGTATTTACAAATGCCCCTATTGTTTAGTGGCGATAATGCCGTTTTTCTTGTATAGTCCCACCGATTTTCAGCCTCCCTGTTACATATTGATGCTGTGTTTACTGATAACTAAGGTAAGCATGCCAACAAAATGAAAGGAAGTATTCAAGCCCTTGTATCTAGCATTAGTGTAGAGAGTGTTTCTGCCAACTAATAGGCATATAGTGATGTGCTTAGCGAAGACGATCACGTGTATTGGCATCTTAACTTATACACACAGTGATTAGCAACGTTTTGAGATGTTTGATTAATGTTTTCAATGATTGATTTGCAGGACTACCATGTCATCTTAATCAAGGCAGATTCTACGACCGTCCTTGTTTATGACTTGGATTGCGTGTTACACTTTCCTTGTCCGCTCGATATCTATGTAGCGCATGCTATACAAAAGGAGGACAAATTACGACGAGAGTACCACAGGTTAATTGAAGCCCCTTTTTGTTTACTTTGGTTTTTCGTATGTTTGTTTGCTATTTTGTATTGTAACGTTATGTAACTTAGTTGACTGCATAGTAGGGGTCTAGGGGACAGGATGACGGAGAGGATGTCATTTTGTTCAATTCCACATAAGCATGAAGCATTCTTACCCCATTGTAGAACTAAATGATTAGCAAGATGGCTAATTGCATCTGCGTGTTTTCTGCTAAAGAGGATCGTCAATTGTTAAGGACGCATGCAGGAGATCAAATGTAAATTAGTGTTGGCGTGGTCTCGACTATAGTGACCAAATCCAATCATGCACCTACAGCTTTAATGTGTTTCTCTGATTACAACCTTTGCAAAGGCAATCTGTTGATTTTGTAATTTAATTTCCATTTAGAAAGTTTCGTATTTTGTCGGCTCAGTGTTTCTTGGACACATTTGCCTCTGATCGATCACACATGAAGCAGGCCGACGGTTCATGGTCGGCACCACCACCCTCGTATCCTCCAATTAGAACAACAGGTCAGTGACGCAGCCTCTTAAGGTACAGTATCGGAAACGTGCAACAGATGAATATTTTCTTGACCATCAGCTAGACATGATAAGCCTACACATTCTGCAAACTCCCTGTTACAGTGGCAATTGACCCATATTTGCAAGCTCTGGACTCAATATACAGCCCCACGTAATCTCAGTGGTGAACATCAGTATAGGCATAATGTTGAACGCTTGCATCTCTGAAGCATTTCAAAACCAGCAAAATATGAAAGCGGTGTTCGATGGTCTGTTTGGTTGTCCTAGGATTTTTTGACCTATTTCAGGTCACCACCCATGGCCATGGGACCATTAAAATATGGATCTCTTGACACAGCTAGTCGCTTTATACCTTCAAATTGTATTTTTAAACCTTTGAAGGGCCACTTAAAAGGATCTGATTATCGCTATGGCAGGTTTATTATTGAAACATTTCGGAGGCAGGGACACTGCTGTTTTTTCGTGAGTGCAAGGGAGATTTAGTGAGAAGGATGAGGTCATGTTTAGGGCTCCAAGAATGCAGATTGTTTGATGAGATGCCCTCTGCTGGTATCTATTAACGCTAGCTAGGACTGGATCTCTCGTCGACTGTGGTTTGAAAATCATCATGATTCGTAGGATAATAACAGATCTTGTATCTAAATAACACATAAACAACAATGCATTTAATATTGTTAAGGTAGGAAACTTTATGTAGGACAACGTTTTGGTGTTTGCCTGTGCCATCCTCACAGTAGATAATTGCTTGAAGGATGATGTACTGTATACATTGAGATTAGAGTTCTCTATTGACTTGGGAATGGTGCAAGCAGACGCCGAAATGTTGTCCCGAATAAAGTTTCTTACCTTGACGTATCTTGTGACACCTGTGTCTTCGAGGACCCTGACCAGTTAGTTGGTACTGATAGAAGAGACTGTTGAAGGCCAGACTCTGGAATAATGTGTGGGATAATATACATCCAGCATTTACCCTCTATGTATAATGTATGACACGTTAAAAAGACTCCCGCTTCGCATCCTCACAACACAAAAGTGACGTAGTAGCAGTACGTTGTCTTAGGTCTGTATTTCTTACTCTTGTTTTCATATTGTTGACCTTTGATGTATTCTTGGCAGATTGTGTGATGAACTTGGACAGTTTTATCAGCATGGATGAAGACGAAGGAGAAGGGCAAGTGGAAGATCTTGACTCTCTCGTTGCTTTCTTCAACTCATTGAAATGATGCCAAGTTAGCTTTATTTTTATACATTTGTAAATAGGACGTTGCCATTAATGTAATTCTTCTCGACCTTTCTTGTTGACGCACACGGAATGCTAATGCTCTCATTAAAGCATGCACAATGATGCCCTGGAGTATTCTTGTTGACGTTGTGTCGTTGTTTGCTTGGGTTCCTGTCGTGTTCTTCTGGGCTATCAATTGACCAAGCGCAGTCCCAATACATGGCGAGATACAAATGTTTTTAGGCACGTGGTTTGATTAAAATCTACAATTTTGACAGCCAAGAACAATCCCTGAAATTGACAATCATTAAAAAGAGTAGGGCTGATTGCGTTTCAAACAAAGAAATTTTCTGACGTCTTCACCTTTGGCAGAGGTCAACTCACTTATATACCGACGTGCAGTGGGACTGCGCATGGCGGATTGACCTAGTGCAGTCTCAATGCATTTTGGAATTCCTGCTAGTTGACCTCTGATGACCCCAGAACATGGCTTTGTTTAAATTGCATTCGACTGTACTCTTTTCTGTGATGGTCTATTTCGAGGATTGTTCTTGGCTGTCAAAATTGTTCATTTCGGCTCAAACATATGTGACTTTGGTAGCTTGAATCCCAAAATGCATTAGGACTGCACTTGGCCAATTCATTCACTAGAGTTTCCGATGCTTTCCTTGAGCACAGATGTCGTTGTGCGTGTGAGTATGCGGTTCCAATGAGCTCTGTAGTGCATGCTTCTGTTTGTATGAGAAGTGAAGTGTTGTGGGTATAAATTGGAGTGGTTTGTATCAAGATAAATAGGTTTATGTGGGCGTGGAAGTTATGCGGTGTGATGACGTAAGGTTGAACAGACCATTTTCACAAGCTACGATTTTGGAAATGGAGAGAGCTGAATTTGACTGTACTGATACAGATTTCTTTTAAGATGTGCTACTTTCCTTAAAACATATAGTTCCCAACTTCCCGTCAATATAATGGATCAGAAATCCAGTCTCTTCGCTACTTCAGGCAATCAACTTGCCCCATAATGCACTGGTCTGTCCCATAATGGTAGCTCTTGACAGAGATTCAAGGCAAAATAGGTGTCCAGGATCAGCTTCTTGGGAATCCATGTCCAAGTCAAGCCATGAATCCGAATACAGTGTAACTCCGTTAATACCACTTGGTTTTAATATCACTTCAGTTTAAGAACCAATCTCCGTCAGAATCAACTATTTCAAACCACTTAATGCACGACCCGCTCATTATCGTGATTTTGGATGGAAAATCATCGTCACATTGACTAGGTTATATTGTAAAATCAAAAGTCTGTTGTACTTCAGCTATTTATTTCTGTTTATACCATGGTATTCTATAGTATAAACGTAGCATCAGTTTGATGATAGTTTGTTTTCAACTCCTGATACTGGATACAATATTTAAAATCACATAATTGAATCCGACTTGAACATAGAATCAAACCCTGCTGCATGAAAAGTTAGCTTAGATCCAAGCCCGTCTAAAATCGATCAAATCCTGCCTGGATTTATAGCTCCTGCTCACTTCGGTAAGGAGAGCGACTTAGTTGGGTGGGGAACGATACCTCGAGCAATGATTACCGGGCGCAATACATCGCAGCGCCATGCCAATGAGGATCCACGTTCTACTATGGTTCGGATGGAGCAAGTGTATACAAAACATGGTACTATCTTAATTTGACTCTCTGCTGCGAAAATATGATGCTTAATTGACTCTGACTTTGTTTCTGTCAATGAACGGTTTCTAGTTCATCCTTCCTGCTTGTATTCTCGACTACTCTTCACTGCAGTTTGGATTGTTGATTCGTTTCACTTCCGAAGCTTGTTCTTAATGTTCCTTATCCTTCTTCTTCTTGCTTTTCTGCGGGGCAACAGTTGGAACAGGCGGCGGTGCAACAACCAATGAAGTCTCAACTGGCATGCATTCCTCCCAATTTGCTTTGTGGCAGTACTGCCAAAAATTGTATAACGTGTCGCCGTTGCGTTCGAAGATGTCATTCGTCGCTGGGTTATTATCTCCTTTGGATTTTGGAAGGAGCGGGCACCACAGATACCCTTTTCCATACGACGCACAAGGAAGAAAGCATGTTCGCTTCGGTTCATCATTCATCCTGCCAAAACAACTTTGTGGAAATTTCCAGCTGATGTCTGACCTGCTGATCTTCTTCGGACATCGGCAGTTCTTCATGCAGAATCTTTTATCGATCCATTCATTGATTGGGTTCACCATCACCTTCATGATTTTATCCCAAGTATCACTTTCTACCCATTGGATTGCCTCTTTGTAAACACGACCTAGAGTCTGTTTCTTTTTGGTTTCAGTGTAACCGTCTTCGTATTCCAGATGCATATGCAAATCGCAACGACCTTTGGTACATGTACTTATCCACGTTGGCTGTTGGTCATTGTAGCTGATGCCTTGGAACTCTTTGTAGCGTTTTCTGCACAATGCTTTAGCAGCCATGATTGTATCTTTCCTCAAAGCGTTCAGCTCGTAAGCTAATTTGCATTTATGGATCTTCTTTTCGTTAATCAATTCTAACATAATAGGCACAAAGTAAGCTGTCCAAGTGGGAAGTAACGTACCAAGTTCCTCTGTGAACCCGATATTGTTGTAATTTTGAGGAAGCATGTCGTATTTAGCTCGGAAGTATGGCAGCAGCTCAGAGATACCAACTCCTTTGGTTCCGTATTCAGCTAACTTGTTAAAATATGCAAAATGTCGGTTTGCTGAATCAAAATGATATCCTGCTAAAGATTGAGAAATTTGAACTTTGACTTTTCCTCGGAATGTCGTCCATAGATCGCCTTTTTTCTGTGAAACTGCAACGTTCAAAATAGCAACAAACATTCCTATGATCTGACCAATTGGAGTTCCAGCGAATGCGATCAGCATCGATCTGACAAAGATCTCTTTGGCTGCATCATATGCCTTTTTCATGTCCGGATTGAGTTCAACAGCTGGTCTGATTTCTCTTTTCTCTTCCAATGTACCATGTTTCTTGTTGATAAGTGCTTTTTGCTTGCTTTCTTGGAGAGACTTACCCGAGCGTGTTGTGGGGCTGATCGATGAAATAAAGACAAGAAATACCAACGCAACAATGATCACAGAGAAGGTAATAGATTTCATTGTGCCTAAAAAGGATGGAATGAAATGAAAGTTCATCCCAACGTAAGAGTAAAACTTACAAAAACTGAATAACTCCTGACTTAAATTCAAACGATGTTAATACCGATAGAACATCATGCAATAGAAGTCCAATACTGTAATGCCCAAAAATGTAGCATAAACACCTTTCATTCAAATTATGTAGCTCATTGTATAATTATAATATAAGAGCACATACTGGAAAACGTATCCTTTGACTGAATTATTGACGCATCAAGAGATTTAGTTGC
The DNA here is from genome assembly GCA_900245855.1 of Calvadosia cruxmelitensis. NCBI lineage: Eukaryota > Metazoa > Cnidaria > Staurozoa > Stauromedusae > Kishinouyeidae > Calvadosia > Calvadosia cruxmelitensis. The sequence goes on from OFHS01001763.1 coordinate 24,503, forward strand.
TGTAAAATCTGCAAATGGTTACACTTTATGAATGTTGATTTGACAGACGCCATGAAGGAGTCGATATGTTTATCAAGAGCACAGCAACCATGAGCGATTCCTTATGGATTGCAATGACATATCAGGGATGCTTGATTGTCGTACAAATGATTGTCAATCTAAATAATGAAACAAAAAGTGCGTCTCATTCGTAACCTGGATATCTATAGCCTTAATCTACATTATGAACATGTAAAACGCTGATTTACTAACGATCCTTCAAGATGTCAAATAGAACTGTATCTAGGATTCAAATCTATTTGATCAAACTGTTGCTACTTACTTCGTGCATGGACGCTGGAATAAGTGATGCACCGTTAGCTACGCATTGTAGGCTGCTCGAGCATGACAAACAGACTTTAAAGTGTCTTGCTGGTTGGTTTACTTTGCGACTAAATAACCATAATTGGCCTGCAGGTCACAAGGTTACTCTATAATTGTTCTAGGTTACTCATGCACGGATAATTATGTATGGCGTAGCACGAAATAGCGTGCAATTGCACTGTTTATACTTGAAGTAACGCTTCATAGATTTCTTTCTTAATTCGACAGGAAATTTATCACGCGAAGATCTGTTTTAGATAGATAGATAGATGGATATTTATTTCGGACATGTCAATAACAGGATACAATAGTAATACAATAGCAAATTTATAAGAACAAGGCAAG
>OFHS01001764.1:0-25205 GCA_900245855.1 Calvadosia cruxmelitensis
TTTGATTGACAGTTGTATTTACTATAAAAACCTTTACCCATTCAATGTGAATTATAATTACAAGAAAACCAGAAGCAAACAGTTGTCTTCCATAACGATCTCACTTCGTTATAGTACTCCACAAAAATGATGATTTAATAGGCTGTAGTTGACACACTGAGTATTGAACCTAGTTGCCATAGGCCTACTGTTGTGAATTAATAGCATTATATTCCTTTGTAAAACGTGTAACCTAATTCCTTTTATATCCACACCTTGACTGTGGGTTATCGTGTGGTCAGTGTGGTATAGGCTAGGCAATGAACTTTGCGTTTGAGAGCACGACAGTGGTAGGAAAAAACTAATGTACGTTACACAATGGACAACGCATTTTATCATTGTAGGTGATGTCTCAGGTGATCTCATCATTGCAGAAAGATGGGCACTGATTTCGTGGTGTTTTGGAGCGCCGAAGATCGGGGTAATCCACCTTGCTAAGCGACCAACCTTTCCTCCAAGTGGAGGACAAATCAGCTTTAATCCTTTCCGATCAAACAATCATAACCACCAGGCTTAACACGATGAAACAATGAGGGAATGACCTTTGCGGTGCGATGACTGTCGTGTTTGAGTTGAGGCTAAACGATTCGCGGTAAAGCAGCTAAACGAATATACGATTTCTGTGCAAGTCGAATTAGCACAGCGTGGATCTACGCGACCAAAGGCGGCTTAGCAGAGAGCATCACGTCGCCTTTGACGGAGCAAATCTGAACGATAACAACTCACACGCTCTATTGTCCTTTGATAAGATTTGTTGATGAGATTAAACTGCAGGTTTACTGTGAGATGTAGGAGCGCGATCAACATCCAACGTGGGGTTACTTGCCTGTAATGTTCAAACCGGTCGTGGCTGTCATTCGCGTGACTTCCACCATTCGCACAGCAAAACGCTGTTGCGTTCTTGTGTCCACACATCTCTTGACGACACAAAAAGTCCCTCTGAAACCGAACACAAACAACGAAGGATGACAACGTTTACAAATAACTGATAGAAGATACCACCATAGGCCTACAAGGTGATACTTCACGGAACAAACTGAAAACCCTTTGGCTGTCAACAACTTGAAACCGCTAGATCGGCAAGACAGTGGTAATGTTGAACTTGCCAGCGATCGCAGCGCAGCAAATCCTCCTAGCATTAAAGTATAGACAGGGGTCAAGCAAACGGTACTTACTTCCCAATTTGCTCTTCGATTTGATAGTAGTCTGGAAATCCTTGTTGTAATTCCTCCGTGTCCATGACGAAAGAATATTTTGACAATCTCACAATGTTTTAATTGCCCATGTGGTAACAAAAGTAATAAGACTCCATCAAACGTATACGCATCGTGTTCTTCCGCAAAAGTCAAATCATGGGACAACAACCGACAACACACAACAATGAAGATTCTCTCGGTTCTCGCGAGTAACCACGAGAAAATCACGCTTCGGAAACAGCCCGTGAAAAAGCTCTTGACTTTTATTTCACAAAACACCAAGACAAACTGTGCGACGTTGTTAGCTTTTCCAACACCGTTCAGAACTCCTGTGAAATGTAGACCATCTGGATGATCTACCCATCTATGAAACGCAAGCAATAAATAATGTGCCCAAATGACTTGATTCGTTATGGGCACAATATACCAGGGGGTATACCCTTGAAATGACAAACCGGATCTCGCTGTCCAACAAGTGAATGCAGAAGCAAGACAGAAACAACACAAATTACCTACAATTTCTCTTCATCGGTTTACATTATTCCAATTGTATTTATGAAAGACAAATAAATTAAATCCCATTTTCAAACTAAACGAGTTTCACCTGCTTTCTTTCGGGATAACTTTTGTTGATGTAGGCGACAACTGACATGTGGAAGTATTCAATTAAATATGGATGACTTGATTGAAAATCGAAGTTGTTGTCGATTCAAACACAGCCAGCGAGACAATGAGCTTTTTCCGTTTTCTCAACGTAAGACTTCCCTGTGGTAGTGGTGGGCTACGTTGAGGAAATGTCCTTCAGAATTTCTTGTGGCCCACGTGTTCTCTGATATTGAGTAACGTCGAAGCAGACAATTTCGTTCTGAAACTTTAGGAGTAAACCAACGAAAAAACCCATAAAAAAAAGAAAGAGAAAATAGCATTAATTGGGTATTAATATTAGCATCCTGCGTCAAACAATACAAAATGTCCCTCAATTAGAATCTCATAGACTCATCAGTTTATAGCGGCATTGATATGCCGGCTACTTTATTGTATTAAAAATTAAAATTAAAATCTCGACCGTTATAGCATTCAAAAAGCGATCAAAAGGCAAATTTTGGCTACAATAATATTTCTATTCTTCTAACGCTTTGTGATTGTAAAAATATTGCATCTTATATTGAGTATTTGATAGTTCTTGAATGTCATGATTAATCCTGTATAATATATTCACAAATATCTTTTAAACTGTTGAGCTGCCCAGTGTAGGGCGAAATACAAATCAAATCAACGCTTGGTGGTGGCCATTCAATATCGTAGAAAACAATAGATTTCGTCAAAATACATCAAATGATAGCGCTTTCTCAATCTTTCTCAATCATTCTGTTGCCACAGAATGGAACAATTTTTCTCATCTGAAGGATCTGACCGATTTCTAAAGGCACAGCGACAAGCTGAAAATTACACGACGTATCCTCTGCTACATGTAAATGTACAATTACAGTCTTACATCATGTACATGTAACGCCGCACTTTTTATACAGTACTGTATATGCATGTATCGTGTACGTGACTTTATTCAGAAATGAAATAGAAACAAAGTATTATCTCAGCGTATTAACTCTTAGTAACATATTGCATGGGTGCTTGCTTCTGTTGCTACTTTGTACACATTCAATTACTATAATGCCTCAGGCATTCTGCGCATAATTCAGTAGTCTACACCAGGATAGAAACAGGTCTACCACCAAAAGCGCACAACAATAGCTTGCGGGGTCGTGATTTATCTTTCAATTTACTGCATCCATTTGGTAGTCTTTGATAATAATAGTCCGCCAATCGCAGTTCCACTTCATTTCGGTATACAGTCAAACCTGTCTTGAGAGGCCACCTCGAAAGAGCAGCCACCTGTATATAAAGTTCACTGTTCATAACCTCAAAAAGACACTTTCTATAGAAATCAACCTGGACAGAAAGGCCACCTGTCTATAAAGGTCACCGTTATAGACAGGTTTCACTGTACTGGATGTGCGTACTGTATATACAGCACGTCAGATATCCTCTAGTGCCACAGGCGAAGACGCCAGGAAACCGCTTTACTTGAAGAGCATTTAACCGTACCCTTATGATCAAAACCACGAGTATGAAAACACTGTTTTGTATCCCGACATGCATTAGAACGGCGCCTCGTCAATTTAACGCCGTACTTTATTCAGTCCTGTGCCAGCTGACCGGCTTCAGACATCTCACTGCAGTATTACTATATTGACATATACCTGTTCCATTCAAGTTACCTATTATCCAGGGCAGGCACTAACGCGAAAATAATAAAGGGTATGAGCTTTCAAATGTAGTGTCTATAACATGACCGGGCTGAATAGCCAGAAGGCCGCGAAAATTACAATTATTACGATTTGGACACTGCAATACTTGTAATATTTTATCTTTGAACAGTCACTTTCGCACAGTTCTGCGCTTTTCCATAAATTCGTATGGGCGGACAACTTGCTTATACAGTAGATTGCAAGATATACAACCATGACCGTCCATATTGTGTTGTACTTGAGTGTTAATTATCAAATTCTAAAGAATGATCTTAATATATACCGTCAACACGCTTCCACTTCAATCCACCCAGGCATTACTAATGCAGACTATACTGTATCATTAGTGCAAAGCCACAAATCGGGATAATAGGCTGGTACAAATAGCTGAGTTGATGCTGAATAGAGCTTGGTTCTCAAATTGAAGTGATATTAAACCTTAATCGAGGAGTTACACTCTACTGTCAAATGTGATAATGACGTGGTTTCCTAGTACAGGCGGTAATGGCTGAGCGCTTGCTCATAATGCTACCACTAATTGCAGGAGAACACAATTAATCAGCAAATGATGCACGCTAAACCTCAAAAGGCATATACTGTACAGGTATGGCAGAAGTAATTTTTAATATAAATGCAATATTAATCGTAAGCTATTGTTTCATCCATAAAAACATGCACGGGATGATACAAAGTTAAATTGCGTATGTCCGTTTTAGTTGCCATCCAGATCGAGGATCATTTCGCTTTGAATGGAGGGCACTCCTGCCTTGATACCCTGCAACTTCACTTTGAGAGCTTTATTGGCAGTAGATTGGATATCTTTCACCTCGTCGTTGTTTCCATCATGAACTGCTAGCGTGTACTCCTTCTCGAGTAATTCGTTGGCTTGCTTTTCGATGACGCCGATGAAGTGGGACACATTCTCTTCGGTGACTTTGGAATCGCACAGACGCTCCTGCTTCATCGTATTTAATTTCTCAGAAATTCTCTGGACAGTAGGAATGATCAAATGCAATAGCTTATTGTCATTTCCTTCGATGGTCAAGATCGTCTGTAGGTCTTGGCGCGAAAATTCGGCTAATTTCTCAAGCGATGCCAGTTCAGCATCGACTGCAATTTGCGTTGTCGTTGTCTCTCCTTCTACGCGTTGCTTGTCATTACGCAAGATCTGAACGGCATCTTCAAGATGCTGCAATTGAACGTTCTGGTCGTTCACGTAGCTAAACATTGCAAAGTTGTTTTGCTCCAATACAAGGTAGATTGACACCATCTCGTCAGGATCATCGACGCGGCTGACTTCACGCAGGCGCAGAAAGATCTCTTCGTATTCTAGAACTTTCTCTTCCAAACTGCGGACGTTGTCACGAGCTTGCTTTTCGCGTCTCTTGCGGACAGCTCGCTCAAATATTTCTCCTCTTTCTTCAGCTTTTGTGCTCATAAATTCTTTCAACTTTCTTTCGTGATCAATAATTCTAAACAGATCTTTCGACTCGGTGTTGAAAGAAGCCAAATCACGATCCCGCCTTTCTTTGAGGGATTGCATTCTGTGATGTGCCTCATCTCGGTTGTGAAACAGCATTGTGGATTTGTCCACTATTTCCTTCTTTTCGTTCTCTCCTTTTCGGAAGCATTCTGTCAATTTCACATGCAAGTCTTCAAATCTATTGCGCTGCACTGCGATATGATCGATCTGTTGACGGTACGTTGCGTTCTCTGCCAGAGCAAGATTAAATCTGACATTGGCTTGGTCGAGTCTGTTCTGCAGCACCAGAATGAGCTTCTGCGTCGTCTTGTGTTTTAGTTCGCTCGTGTGACAGCCTCCCATCTCCTGTCGCAACAACTCCACTTGCTGGAATCGAGAGCTGATTTCCTCCTCGATTTTCTGTGCCAAGCAATGCTGAGTTCCAAGTTCCTCGTTCAGTCCTTGTTCAGTTTCCAACAGTTCTTTGAGGATGGATAAATTGTCATCATCGCTTAATTGATTTCTCTTGCTGTCAGCCAGCCACATGTCTTTGGCCAATTCACCATGTTCTCGGTTTAGTGAGTTGATGGACTCTTGCTGCTTGCACAGGGTGTATTCGGCATATTCTTTGTACGATCGGCGATCATCTTCGACTTGTCGGTACTGTCGTTGGAGTCGCAATATCTCTTGCTGCAACTCGGCATTGGCATCACTTGCAGAATTGCCTTTCGACTGATTCCGAGACCCTAATAACATCGTGAGTACCTGTTAGTCGAAGTAAGGCGCTAACGAGGATGAAGAGCGATGGCGAAATGCTGCGCAACGTTACAGAATCGAGCTACTGGTATCTACAATCATTATGACGTCATATAGGTATGCAGTATCTCACATCACGTCACATATCGCTTAATCCAGGCCCAGTCCCGCAGCGAGTTTTAATTAGTCATCCACATCCGGCTAACATATAATTATGCAGATCATTGATTGGTCAGCATGCATTTGTGTCATAGATAAAGACTAATTTTATCGGTTATATTTTTCAACCCTCAAAGCGAGAGTATGTATTTTTGTCGTTTGCACTTTCCAATGCAAAAGCTTGAAATAATAGTGGCTTCAAACAACTACAGATGTCGCTGCTGTTCTTAATTGACTAAACACCTTTGTGATTTTGAAACATATACTGTATACAATTAAAAGATAACCATATAGAGAAAGAAATATAGATACTGAAAGGCTAAACTACTTGTCAAATACTTGATAAAAGTTAAGGTACCGTTGTCTGGCAACGACGGTGGCGCATGCTGTAGCCGACGATTCACACAGTCAAAACTGTATTTAGCGGCCACCACTATAAAGCAGCCACCTGTGTATAAAGGTCACTTTTTCATAACCACAAAGTAACACTTTCTTATAGAAATCAATCTGGACAGAAAAGCCACCTGTCTATAAGGATCATTTTCCGCAAGTACCAAAGGCGACCGTTATAGCTTTCATTGTATATCGTTATCAAACGAAGCTGTCCTCTCCTGGCATCCTCTCTAAGAATCAGAACGCAACAGCAATCGATAAACAATAACAATTAACTTCAAATATACATGTGGATAAGTATTATACAGTAAACTAATGAACATTAATACTTTTACTTTTACTCTTAATCAGATACTTATCTACAATGATCTACAAACTACTCAATAAAATTATGTTATCCAAGCGCGAACCTACCAATTGGATTGAATTTCTTTTCTGAAAGTCTTACTTACAAATTAAGAATATTCTCCATCTAGTCTAAGCAGGGTAATGTTCCAAGAACACTGATTGCATTTCTCCTTAGGATAATGTAATATCCCACTTTCAAAACGGCCAAATGGAACGGGCAAGTTGTAATACAAGCTCCGAAGAAAAACCAAGGTCCTACCCTGCACAATTGCCTGTCCAGGTGCTGTTCGCTCATCGCACGACACCCCACGCAAAGAACTGACATGGGCAAAGTGAGCCGCTGATGAAAAGACAACTGCTGTACTCAATTCTCTGCACCTCTTAACGCCTGATGTTGAGGCTCATATTCGCCAACAAGCCAATCCACCCACCGAGCCTCGCATTTTGCCTACTTAGTACTTACCTGCAGTCAAGTACATGTGAAAGATGTATTTCACAATGCATTGCAGTTAGCAACAGTACTGAGTACTACAGTCAAACCTGTATTAGCAGCCACCTCTATAGAGCAGCCACCTGTGTATAAAGGCCACTCTTCATAGCCCCAAAATTACACTTTCTATCAAAGTAACCTAGACATCAAGGCCACCTGCCTATAAAGGCCATCTTCCTCAGATCCATCGATTATTGACGGCAGCGGGCCGACTAATCGATCGGACGCCATCGCCACGTCGATCACATTCCAGTGAAGAGCCCATCACTGAGCCTAGCACAAGATGCCATTAGGCAAGGCGAAAGACACTTTGAAAATGTTACTAATTTATTTTGAAAATTGTAACTTGTTACAGTTACAAATTAATTCCAGTGAAAAGCAAACTTTAAACTGCCCAAGAGTAACTTGTAAGTAATCACTGCTCTGATTTTGTGTGAGTTCTTTAGTGTTTACAGGACAACATTTTCAATGGGAATATCAAAGATCAAATCTGATGAAAATGAAAAACAAGTTCAAAACATTACAAAAGAAATTAAAAGAATACTATTTTTTAAGCCTTTGGATTCTCTGAATATTTATCTTAGACAGACTATTGTAAGTATGATCGGTCCAATTAACTGAAGATTCCGTAAAATGATGTTTAAAATAACGTTATTTTGTAATTGTGTAAGCACTATACGAACATAAATATATAAATTAAATTAAATTAACAACCATTTCAACTATTCAGAACAATGTTTTCAGTAAAATTGTAATCAATAATCAGATAAGTGGATTACTCAGCAAAGAATAGATTTTTAAGGAAAATTTTGACAGCTCAATTTGTCAAAAAGTAAAAAATTGAGTCTTCAGCTGAATTTACCTGGCAGTCTTATAAAAAGTAGCGAGTAACTTCTCATGTGGTTGAACTGTAGTACGGGTTTTTCAGGTTCAACAAATTCTTCGAGAGCAGTTGACCCATGGCTGTGGTGTGCTTTTGTTGCACATAGAATAATGGTTTTACTCGTTACGCTTGTTATGCTGCAAAAAGCATTGAGTATAGCCGCCACTTTGTTGTAAACTGACCATGAGGGTACAAGATTGAAGGAAAACGCTACGTTAATTGTACAAAGCGGTGCAAAGTATATACTAGAAGCAGTGAAGTTTATTTGCAGCCTGAGGTTTGATAAGTTTGTCCCTCAAAATTTCCCTCATCGTTCATATATTTCACTTTCTATCAGTATTGTGCTCGTTAACGTTTGAGAAGCATAATGTTTTTAATCTGGTACTCTCAGATTTAACCTTCTACGTTCCTACAAGTGAGTCTTGGTTGCGGCTGGCTGGCTGCAGCCTAGTTAGAAGTTTTAGAACACACTAGCAGACTGTTCTTTGCAGTAAGCGCGAAGTGATTGATAAGAGGTTCTTTTTCACCTCATAAACAAAACAATTTCGTTGCAGCTGCATCGACCAAAGGTTGAGTCCGAATCAATTTAGTACAATGTGTTTTTATCCGCAGGAGAAATAAATTATAATTTATTACTTTCGGACAAGACATGCTGATGTCTAGCTGTGGCTACACTGACATCTTAGGAAAGTAACTTGAATTTATGATTAATCATGTTTCTGAAAAAGTGCAGTACTTTGTGAGGGTAATTAATTTCTTTTGTTGAGTAATTCAAACATTTTATCTAATAAGCTGTAAGTTATAACCTGCTTTTGAATAAGAGATGTTGAAATTCACAAAGATTTGAAACAAGTCTAACAGGGGATTTGAAAACGACGACTTTATCAACAATGGTGTCCATAGAAGCTGCAGTGCCTTTGTGGCTCTTCATTAGGAGCAAATCGTGAGCTAGAATTAAACTGTGCTGGTTCAATAATAATAAAGTAAAATAAGATGGTAAAATCCTGAACATTTTCATAATGGCACCCGTGCGCGAGTACAGACCCTGATGTTACCTTTGATTTTACGAGTTTGCTCTTCGTTGTGCAAGAACAAACGTGTGTGCCTTAGTGTTTTACTTCCTTTCTTTCACAGTGTGAGCAAATAGCTATCGTTAAATTCTATCATGGCTTGCTTTCATCGTTTGTTTTCACGCCTCCATTTTCACTCTTGTTCAATCTGGCGTTGGTAGATGAACGAATGTTGTTGCTCGTGTTTTGTGTTCCTGTGTTGTGTCCAGCGAAAGCGACTAAATAAACGATAACTTAAAAGCTAGAAGCTGCAGGAAAGATTGAATCTCGACAGCAACTGGCCTTGAATTCTTGAGAATTTGCTAGCTTTTAGTCTCAACAGATAAATTTATTTTCAAAGGATCAAATGGTCTGACAAGGATTTGGGAAGATTTCAAATGGAGCAGTTTTCGGCAGTAAAGTGCTCTGGCTAGTGCAGAGATGATTTCACTATTTAATTGTGCTTACAATTAAACTGAAACTATTTTCATTATTGGTTGATTTAATAATTACTTATTTGTTCGTTTCTATGCATGTTATGATGCACGAAATGTTCTATTGCATCCTCGAGTTGAGTTTCATTGAACGACCTGTAAACAACACGACGACTCCACGATTCTTCTCTGAAACCTCCCGGTCTCAGACTACATCAACAGGTAAATTCCTATAAAGACAAGTAGCGTCAAGCCTATTCGTATTTCTAAGTGCGCTCAGATGGATTGATAAAGCAATGTGCTAATGCACTCGGTCAAACTTGCTCAAACGGCGAGCACTCGAAAGAGCAATGAAAACAGACGGGCGCGAAAGGAAAAACATTGAGTTTTTAACCTTCAGAAACAATCTCAACAAGAATAAAACATGTGTATAATTGAGCTACTAATTTGAAAGATGGTGCTTTGAGCTTTTTACATCAGTGACGTTGAATAGACGAGTGCTTTCTTCTCGGTCTTTTCTCAAAACGCCATTGCCTTCGAACATTCGCGAGACACTTCTCGTGCTTCGCAGCCTGCCCCAAATATTTGCATAACAATCAAAGGACTTTTGGCGTTCTCTGATTGGCTCAAAGGACAATAGAAACGTCATGTTTGACGGACCACAAGATAAGCATGCTGTTACCATACAAATCAATAACGTTTCCCTTCTCTGCACCTTTTCGGCGTTTCACTTCACCTTGTTGTCTGCAATAGCTTCAAAGGTACAGTAATCTGTTTGACTGTCGCATATATGTTTATCTGTTTCTATTTATTGCTTTTCAGCTTCATTTTAGATTGAACTGGCCCGCTGCCCGTTCTCTTTTCGTCCTTTTTCTGCAGGGTTGTTTCGACAAATTTGCCTGTGATTGCCGCCTTCAAAATCACTTAACTGTGTCTTTAGTAGGCGCCAAGCTATTGCACTCGCACACAGTATCAACTCAGATACTTTGTTACTTTAGTTGTGGCATAATCATCCAGTGATAAAGTTCTATCGAAAATTTTTGTAATGTCCAACCAGCTTGCATTCAATGGTTCATTTGAAGACCGATGGTTAAGACCACTTTTTTGAGAAAATATTTTTCTGTGTCCTTGCGCGTTTTCCGCCTGTCTAGTGCAATATCTGCAGTAACAATGGTGAAGCATTTTTCTTCAATCTATTGACTAAAGCACGAGCGACGATTTGTAGAATCTGATATGCTTAGACTAATTTAACAACAGTTTGTAAGTGAAGACAGTTTTTGGACTGTGGCCATGCTGCTCGCGAAGGGTTTGTTTTGCCTCGACCTGTTCGGGGTGCGATAATTTGAAGTCGCTTTTCTTTGCTCTCAGTTACTGTTTCTGCGAAATAGCGCGCGGATTTTTCATCTCCTTTTAATTCAAAACCGACTTTCGTTTTCCTGCTCTGCTCTCAGTTTCACCATGGATGGATTTCACATTTGGCTAGACTTCGCAATGAAGGTTTCCACTCGCTTCCAAATAGCGTAAATATTTAATCTTGCGACAACAGCCTGTCGAAACGCTGGGAAAGTGCTGGGTGGTAGTTCATGATCAATTGGCTTTTTTGGAATTTTCCCCATGCTGTCCGTTACAAATTCCTCAGAAACGTTTCACGAAACAAACAAGAAAGGTGAAATTTCCTTTCAGGCTGTCTGATTCGTAGATTCGTATGAAATATGGTGTGGCGAAGATGTAAATGAAAACTGTCTTACTAACTTTTCTAATCTAATCTTCATTCGAGAAGGAATGGCAGCAAAAAAGACAGGGAAATTCTACTTCAGAATCTCGCGAGGTAAAGCTATTATGTATGTGCGAATTTCCCATCCGTGAATGTGCTTTTCTTTCTCCATAGCGACTCCTATTGTTGGTAAACTCGAAGCGGTTGTTGGTTTTGTTTACGACAAGGCCATTGCTGCATGGCACGGTCGTTTTACCGAAGGCAGGGGAGTTGGTTGTGAAATTGCAGCTGTGGCAACAGAAATGTCGACAAAAAGAACATAGAGCGACCTTGCGAGTATATGCAATTGCAGCTCTAAGTTATCTATTTCCTTTGACGTCTCGACTTTCGACCTGCTTCTGTGCTGCAGGAAAATGATGTGGCTCGGTGTTCAACAACGCTTTGTCGAGGAAACAAACACAAACTTCAATCGCACACGAATCATTTCGTTTCTAGAACCCTTGATTTTACCGGCTGTTGCGGAGGTAGTCCATTTCTGCAACATTTTTCATTTCAATAAAATTGTACAACTTGCTCAATCTGTGTCTGTGGAGAGCGATTGTTCTCCTGCGAGAGTTTTCTCATTATTGAACAAGTTTACAGGATATTTCGTCAGTCGGCATGTAAACATAATAGTGTAGATTCGTTTGGTTTTGGATGATTGTACTTGGTTTTATTGATATAATCACTTCGAGACTTTAGTTCTCTGAATTGCCACGTTGAATCATGAACGATTTACAGTCATTCTTTGGAATCTCTGTCGACTGTGAATTCCAAATGACACCACACGCCACGAGTACAGTGATAACAAGACGGCGATTTAGTACTAGCGCCTTCGTAAACATTGTTAGCTGTTTCAGCTACAGTGACGATGGCCGACTGGAAACACCAATCTTTGCTTTGTCACGTTTGCGGTCAGTTGCATGCGACAGGATTAACACACAGCTGTCACGTGATTTGCACTGTAGATAAACTACTCTCGACCTCGCGACTCAACTTTCTATCGCGTTGAAAACACTAAATTGTTCAAATCTACAAAATCTACATTGTTATTAGCGACGTTGGACCGACATTATACATGAACAATGTTGTGTAAGGAATGTTAAAAGAAAATGCAAGCTTTATGTGCCGTCATCCACTTTATACCAATTGCATTTAACATATTCTTACTTTACATCACGGTATAATTGTATTTAAGATATCTTTCACAGTGCTTTTTATATACATTATGTTATTTTTTTAATACATTGTTTCTTGTCCTTATTTATCTGCTCTGTGAAACGAAGCTCCGTTTGGTTAAAATTTACGACCTGGATATGCTTGCGGTAACAGTGTCCGCCAAAGAAATTTTCCGTGGATGGTTGTGCAGACGCGCTGCCGCTGATTTTGTCCGATTTTTCGTTGGTTTATCTTATTTACTTTTACAGCCAACATTTATTTCTACTCGATTCTCTCAGTCAAGTTCGAGCGGGGACTTTTCCTTCTCTGAAGTCGTTGTGTTAAAATCGAGAAAAACTTAGGAACACAATTAACAAAATTTGACATAAGCTGGATTCGAAAAGCGTTGATGATCATGAACCGCAATTGTGTTGCTTTTTGGTACTTTTCAGATTGGACTAACTCAGCGTACTTGAATTCAGGAAAAACTACACTACTATTTATCTTCATGTTTCGTCACAAATGCATTTTCGTGAAACCCTACCTCTATTCCTAAATACACTCTCAGTTTGTCCTTAAAAATCCTAATCCTAGCCCTGGTCCTTTCCATAGTCCTAAATCTAACGCTATTTCTAGCCCTGGTGATTGCTACAGTCCTAAATCTAACGCTATTTCTAGCCTTGGTCCTTTCCATAGTCCTAAATCTAGCGCTATTTCTAGCCCTTGTCCTTTCCATAGTCCTAAATCTAATTCTATTCCTAGCCCTAGCGAATACACTGAACAATATCTGTCACAAACATCGTTACAGTTACCGGAACAATATCCAGTTCTTGAAATTTACTATCTATTACCAATGACTCTACAATGAAAAAGCAAATCAAAGCCCATTGGGTACTTAATCAAATAGATATGTTGAAATTTGTGTTGATGCTTACTTCACACCGTAAGGGCGTTGTTAAGTTACCTTGATTGTTGCTGACTTGGAAGCTACACAATAGACCATTTTCACAAGCTACCATTTTGGAAAAGCAAATGCATTATGGGGAAGGTTGATGTCTCTGATTTCAGAAAATGGAGAGAGCTGGATTTGATACTGATGCAGATTTCTTCAAGCTGCGCTACTTTGCTTAAACATATGATTTTTGTTAATATTATGGCTCAGAAACCCAGTTTCTTCGCTGCTTCATGCACTCAATATGCCCCACAATGCACTGGTTTTTCCCATAATGGTAGCTTGTGAAAATGGTCTATTGTTTTTTAATGACTCGTCAAGCTAGATTTAGTTAGCGTTGTTTGTAGAGATACCGAATTTTGTCAAATGAATGTTGTAACAGCCATGGTCAATCAATCTAATAGTTTAGTTAGACTCATGTTCTACTTGGATGTAGGAGTACCTGGTTACCTGTGGAGGCACCTCTTTTACAAAATGACAACTGGACGAGCATTGTTAACACATAATAGAAAAGATAATTAAAAAAGTAAGATATTACATTATTAAAATTTAAAATAAGTGTAAGTCGTAGTAATCTTTATTACTTAAGTAGGCTGTTTAATCAAGAAACAAACGAAAATATAAGTAGGGTGGAATCTGCCTAACCTGTAATTCGAATATTCATCTATTTCGAACTATGATCTCGGTCCCTTGATCTCGCGCATTTGTCTTCTGTCTACTGTTCATTGGAAGGCAATTGTTTTCCTACTACTATTCCTAATTCGAAGTTCGTATAATTCGAAGGATCTTTTACGGTCCCTTGACACTTCGAATTATGCGGGTTCCACTGTACACTATAACACAACTGTATGACATATCATTGCAATACATTATTGTAAAAATTTGTTTATATGTCTGAAATGTACTACACAAGCAGTCAGTAAAAATCTTTCCTATATACTGTAAAGATTGCATTTCCCGTCGTTCTATTTAACATATCTGCTCTGTAGGAAAAAACTTTGCAAGCCTATCGGATTTTTCAGAATAAATTCATCTTTCTTCCCAGATTGAGTATTATTATGTTAAGAAAGTTGATATTTGGAGCAAGGAAACAATTCTTGTCTCGAAGCTATTTCTTTATTGTACGATATTGTACGATCGATGCATCATTGCCAGGTTTAAAACTAATAGAGATTTCTTGTTATCGTACCTTGACAGGTTTTGTCCAATATGGAGGTAGAACATGGCCCTGTTTTATCTAGCGTCAAAGTGGAAGTGTCGAGTACCACCACGCCCCAGACTCCTGACGAAGACCCATCCGACGCATTGATCAAGGAGGAAAAGATGGAGGCGGAGGAGGATGAGCGACCCCCAGTCAAAGTTGCCAAGATTGAATCGCCAACGGATGCTCATGCCAAAACTGACCCTGATGAGGGAATGGCCGTGCAGACGACAGCCGACGAGAAGCCGCAAGGTAAGATATGATACTGGCATAAAAGGATCGAGTCCATAGATGGATTGTATGATAGCTGAGGTTCGAGGAGGTGTCCGCAACTGTCGGACTACAACTCAACAAACGAAAAACAGTCGTTCTGCAGATTGGCTGCGATGCACCGTCCGAAATTAAGACCACAAACGGAGATCTGCTTGAAGAGGTTAGGGACTTCCACTATTTAGGATGTAGCATACGGCACTGCAAGAACGCCTTTGAAAAAAGACGAAGTTTAGCTTGGGTTGCAGCCAGAAAGCTACAGGTTGTATGGCAAAGCGACTTAGAGGACACTACCAAGATGCGACTATTTCGTGCTTGCGTCGAGGGTGTGCTGTTTTACAGCGCCGAGGCATGGACACTAACAGCCAGCCTCGTAAACGCCCTCGATGCAAGTCATCGAGCGCTGCTCCGACATGCACTTGACATACACTACCCCAAAACCATCAAAACAAGTGAAGTCTACAAGCGATGCCGATCGCAGCCCGCTTCTACGACCATCATTCGCCGTCGAGAAAGCCTTATTGCACATGCTCTTCGGAGGCCAACCACACCCTTGGCAACGATTATTTTGGCTGGAGCACCAACTGAGCCATTCCGTCGCGGTGGAGCACTAATAAAGCAGTATGAAAATGGAGTATGGTAACGCCTCGGGGCTCACTTCCCGAACGCGTCCAATGATGATGATGATGTATGATAGCGCGAAGATCGTTTGCCGTTTATTAATCGCATGCTGTCTTCGTTGTTTCTGATGTCTTCTGTTGTTCCTCTTGAACATTTGATTAATTTCGTGTGCAATATCTTGTGTCGTTTTCTTCTCATTTCGACGAGTTGATCGCCAGCAAAGCGTTTGGCGGTCAAATCGTGCCTTGCATGACTTGTTTCGTAACTTCTCATATAGTACCTGCAATCGCTTTTCCAGAGAATCTTCCTGACGCTGGTGATCCTCCTGAAGAAAGGACACCACTGCTGTCCTCCAGCGGCGCTTCCCTGGTGGAAAAGCTGTCCAGTCTGCCGCGTGGAAGTCAGGTTCTGCACGTCGACAGTAGCGGCAAGGTCAGAGTTGCAACGACCGTGGCGGCCAACGACGGAGGCAAGGGTGGCACGACGCTTCGCATGATGACCAAAGCAAATTCGACGGGGGAGAACGCAGCTAATCCGCCTAAGAAACCCAGACGAAAGAAGAAGATCCCACCGGAGCGCGATGAACTCTTGAAATGTGAAGTTTGTGGCTGTTACGGCCTGACGTCTGAATTTTGTGCTTCTGGTCGATTCTGTAGCCAACGTTGCGTCGGTGCACACGCCAGTAAGTGCCGTGCAAATGCCCTTGCCGCTGCCGCTGCTGCAGCTGCCGCAAATGGTGAAGATACGAGCAAGAAAGATTCGAAAAAGAGAAAGAAGAAGAGACGAAAGCCATTCGGCAAAAAGGTCGGGAATGTTTGCAAAGTGTGCGATAAAACCCAGTCCCAACGCACCACTCGACGCCTTTATCTTTATAAGAATCGGAACTAAACGTAATCAGTTGATCATTCTTGGTACGAAACAATCAGAATTGTTATTCGGCCAGTATCAAACAGTGCTGCAACATCCGCAGATTGTAACTATTGGATCGATCAATGGACTGAAAAAGGACGTTACAATTCTATAAGTCTCTTCTATATTGAGTTGACACAAGTGGAAATGTTCTATTTCGAATTGTTTAATTTATTTCTTACAGAAAATGGCCAAACTGAACGACTCGATTGAGGATCCGTTCGATCTTCTTGATCTGGCGTACGACGATGACGAATCAACAACAACAACAACCAACGGCGAAGGGAAAGTTGCAGTGAGACTGGGCCGAGCGGAATGCAATTCGAATCGCGTCGTGAGCGATGACTCAATGGCTTACTACAACGCAGGTGAATCCCCATTGAATATGAATTGAACTCATCCAATTCTAGTCCCTGTGACTTTCAATAGACCTATTTCACAAGCTACCATTTTGGAAAAAAGCAAGTGCATCGTGGGGAAGGTTGATGTCTCTGATTTCGAAATATGGAGAAAAGTGGATTTGAAACTGATGCAGATTTCTTCAAGCTGTGCTACTTCCTTAAAACTGATAATTCCCTTCAATATTATGGGTCAGAAACCCAGTCTCTTCGCTAGTTCAGGCAATCAACATGCCCCACAATGCACTGGTCTGTCCCATAATGGTAGCTTATGAAATAGGTCTATTGTCTACTGTATGCTAATTGTTTCTCCTTTTCTCCTGACCCTAAATAGTTTCTAATAATATTCATTCTCTTCCATTTCTCCCTTCTTGCTATTTTATTTCAATTAAATTTTAGTGATGTTATCTATATAAGGTCTCCCAAACAAATATGCGGTTGGTGCTAAAGGGATGACCTTGATCCTGTATTTTGCTCTCGTTTGTTAACTCATGTATTAATTGTAAAAATTTCTTCTGTACAGTTGAAAAGGGCCTATCCAGTCTGAGGACCCTAAAGCATGTGCTTTGAGTTGCCTACTGGATTCTACGGCCCTGTCTTTACATTACATAGTACTGTACCTATCTTGTGCTTTTAATTGGTGTCTTGTGATACCGTTAGTTGCCTCTTCCATTGTTCGATCAGCGATATGTACGCTCAGTTGTAAGTATACTCCATGAAAGTACAAAATGTACAAGAAAGGAGCAATAGAAGGTGCAAGCAAATTGATGCCTTTCTGGAAGTTGTCGCTCTTTGAATGTAAGGTTAAGAATAACATAACCATTAACGATGTTAACGGCTCTTTCGCTCACATCGCTCGCATGCTTGTGTTTTGCAGTGCAATATTCGGCCAAATTCGACTGGCAGCTGTACATGAAGGCGACCAAGACATCTGCTGTTCCCGTTGAGGCGTTTTCTAAGGTTTGCATTGAATTATCGTCAAATTGAACTCAACCCCTTGCTTGTTTTGTTATGTGCGTATGTGTGCTGGTCCCAGGTCCCCGTTCAAACTAATGTCCAGACTCTTTGTGTCTATGGACCTATTCATAAGCCTATATCGCCAATAATCCATAGCGTTCCCCTGCGGTTGCTTACTATATACGCACAGCTAAAATCTGTCTCCTTGTTAAATCTTATACAAGTTGATGTAAGAGTGCTATAGTTATTCATTATCATAGAGCTGAAATGAAACCTGTCTATAACGGTCACCTCTGGGACCTGAGGAAAATGACCGTTATAAACAGGTGGCCTTTCTGTCCGAGTTGATTTCTATAGAAAGTGTCATTTTGGGGTTATGAAGAATGGCCTTTATACACCGGTGGCTGCTCTATAGAGGTGACCGCTAATACAGGTTTGACTGTACATACATTAGACATGTTACATACATGCGTCATTGATGCCACGCGTATGTTATTCCTTAGTTATCAATTATCATAAAAACTGCCGTGACGTGAGTATTATCAGGTATCACGCAATCATAAGCGTATTACGACGACTTCTCCTTCAAAGCTACGCAATAGACGCATCGACTTTCCATCCCAAAGCATCATTTGATTAATGTGGAAACTCTATTGCAAATTGTGGCTCAATCCATTTGGCGTTTGGTTTTTTTCTACAAGCAGTGTACAGTTGTGATTTTGCGTTGGTACCCCCGATATCTTGTCTCTCGTGACAAACGACCTGGTATCCTCTGTGATGCCGTCTCGCCCACATTAAAAAATTATTCTAGCCAAGAATTGTTTCTTGTTTCAAGTATCAACATGCTTAAAATAAGAGAACAACAGCAATATTCACATTTGGTTTAGTAATTTGTGACTTCATCCTGGACAGTTATTTATCTGCAGTACTAGATTTAAGACTGATATTCTCTGAAATTAGCAGTTTTTCTCTTAAAATGGAAGGAAGATTTTTGCAGTATGCATCTTTGAATTGATTTATGTTTTCAGGAGAATCCATTCAACGTGGTGTTTCCTTCGCCCGCCAGTGAATTCCAGGCTGGTATGAAGCTGGAAGCGATCGATCCTAAGCACCAATCGTGCCTCTGCGTCGTCAGCGTGGTGGAAGTGAAGGGATGCCGCCTAAGGCTGCACTTCGACGGATGGTCGGAAAGCTACGACTTTTGGACCAATGCCGACTCACCGTTCTTGTTCGTTGCCGGTTGGGCGGACAAAAATAAACAAGTCCTCAATCCACCTCGAGGTAATGTCACGTTCTGGTGGATTTAATGTCTTAAATTTCTGTGGAAGTCATTTCTGATGTAATCACTGTAGAAGGGTCTGCGAGACTGAGCTATAAGGCAGCGACAATGAACCAGATCGCATTCTCATATTCTTGCATAACTTGTAGGCGAGTGGACGTCTTTTGTCGTAGCGTTAGACAGCATAGCCTCTGAGCGTAGAGAAAGGTCTCGCAGTTTGCTTTTGTCAAATAGCTGAATAGATTATTGTCAGCAAAAGAGATGCTTCTGTAGTGAAACAAAAGGCAGAAGAAATCGAGACCTTCCAACTTTCTAGATTGCCGAGCAAACCTCAGACGCATTTTAGGATACTGTTTGGTTCTATAAACTTTGCATGCGCAAAAGATCGGAGTTTTGTCGTAAGAATAGCATTCAACCGTACTCATGTCTATGATTGCAAATTTCCATAATGTTCTTGTCTGTTTTGTCCCGTATCACATCAAGACCATATATCTGAAATTATCTGAAATCCCAACATACTGTACACCTGTGGTGGCCGTGTAGCATAGCCTCGTTTGCACACACCCTGGCCTCATTATAAATGCCTCTTTTGCGTGAGGAATAATTAGTGTCAGTGACTTTGAGTAGTTTGAGGAAAACACACTCATACATTTGTCTCTTCCCTGAGCCTTGAGCAATAACAATTCAATGACCATGGAGGAAATCAGGATTACTATACACCTCTGTAGTACTTGACTAATTGAATGAGATTGCTGTATTACTTTTGAGAATGTTACATATGACTTATACTGTTTTTGTTGTTCATCTGGTTCATTCCATTCGTTGCATGTGATTATGCAGGTATCATGAAAACCGACTTCAATTGGAATATTTACTTGAGGAACACCAAAGCTGTTGCTGCTCCTGGATCATTATTTCGCGAGGTACGTTGCTAGGGACTGCTCATTATTTATGCCCGCGGTTGGTACCAAACAGAACGAAGGTTGGGTAATTCTTTTGGCTGCCACGATATTTCCTTCCTTTGCTGATTAGTCGATGCCAGTGTCATATAACTAAACTTGGTTTGGCGTCCTCTGACTTATTCTATGCACATTTGCTCTACATTCATGAAGTAATGTTTTTGCTAACAGTTTTATTACAATTAGGATATCTGCTTTTCACGGTCTACATTTCTTTAATACGTGATGTAGTTTTTAGAGGTTGGGTAATTTATTTTTCTTGGCTACCTGAAGGTTGGTTAAAATATAAAATTTAAACTTTTTGCTTCTCTTCGGTACCAACCCGTGGCCATAAATAGTGAACGGTCCCTTAGATCGTGAATGATGGTATGAATGTGCAGATTTCATGTTCAATCGTCGTCAGCGTGAGTGATGTATTCGCAGTGTCGGCTTACGAGTTTAAGAGGGCCGAAAGCACAGGGGGTCTATCTTGGATGGCTCATAGCCTGAAGCCTTCTTTATTCAAGGTTGCCATATAATCGAAAAACAATCAATATACGTAATAGACTAAAATAAATTAAAACGTTCAAAATGTTCAAATCGACTTCGGAACGAGACTGAAGCCTTGCTTTCGTGAAATGTTCGATTATTCTTCGCAACACCATCCACGTTGCTGCCTGTTAAGGTTCTTTGCTGCTAAGCAGAATTTGCACGTTGCGATTTGTGCTTCTACGGATCGGAGTTGTGCTTCACGCATTGCACGGTGGCTGGTAGAATATCGTGAAAGTCATGTTGAGTTTCAATTGTGGCTCTTTCAGGTTCGTCCCCCGCAACACGGCTTTGAAATTGGCATGAAACTGGAAGCCGTCGATCGTAAGAATCCCGATCTGACATGCGTTGCCTCGGTGACCAACATCATCGGCGAACATCTGTTAATCCACTTTGACAATTGGGATGACACATACGACTACTGGTGTCAAAACGACTGTCCGTACATCCACCCTATCGGATGGTGCCAATCAGTCGGACTCAAGATTATACCACCGCAAGGTAAGGCCAGGAATAAAATGATACTCTACATCCCGGTAAACTTCATGGCATCACCGCAAACTACGTTCTTTTGCGATTTGGCCAGTCGGTTAGCCAAATTTCTTTCGGTTGTATACGTTTATTATCCAACAGGACGTCTCCACTGCGCCATATTGTGTTTGGAATGTAGTAAAGGATAGACCAAACAATACGCCAGTTTATAAAATAGATAGATACAGTCTCTCTCGATTGTTAGTCACTCTCCCTAGTTTGATGAAGACACACGCATGCACTTTTCTCTGAATGATTTATCAATAATGATTCACGGACCATGAAGAAAAACAGAATTACTCTATAGTCAAACAGAGATGTGGGAAAACACGATTGTGATATACAGACTACAGCAAACAGTAGACATCTTCCTATTCCGTACAGAACGTATAGAGCTTGCAAGACAGGCAAGGCAGTACAGTGTAACTGTAGCCTACTGTTCCATGAAGAACGTATAGGGCTTTCCAAGACAGGCAAGGCAGTACAGTGTAACTGTACTTCATACGTCATTAACCTCATTATCAATTAATCTATAGCCTCGTTTTAATGTAGATAGCCTATTCGTGATTCTATATTCACGTCCCAGTTTACCGCAGTCCTCTATTGAGTAAGTTAGTAAGAATATTATTCACCAAGAACATTGACGCGTCTCTATTACATCATCATCGTTTTACCCTTCGCACATTGGTCCTTCGAAAAGACGAAAACACGTGATTCACACCTAACACTGTTAATATCCCCTCGGTTAATATCAGTTCCATGTGAGCACAAAGCTCTCTCAGAAGCAATTATTTTTTCACGTTTAATATCACTACAGCGAAACCTGTCTATAATGGTCACCTCTTGGGACCTGAGGAGAATGACCTTTATAGACAGGTAGCCTTTCTGTCCATGTTAATAGACAGAATTACTGGCCTTTATACACAGGTGGTTGCTCTACAGAGGTAGCCTCTGATATAGGTTTGACTATACTCGCTTATTACGTACGTAGTATTTTTCGTTTTCAACAGATGACCAGGTGAATTCGTTTCGATGGGACGAATACCTTCGACTAACGTCTTCCAAGGCCGCGCCAGAAGAGCTCTTTGTCGAGGTATGTCATTAAACTAGGTAGCACCGTCAGCCGCTCTTTTGATTGCGAGATGCAGTGAAACCTGTCTATGACGGTCACCTCTGGGACTTGCGAAAAGTGGCCTTTATGGACAGGTGGCTTTCTGTCCAGGTTGATTTCTATAGAAAGTGTCATATTGGAGTTATGAAGAGTGGCCTTTATACACAGGTGGTTGCTCTATAGAGGTGGCCGCTAATACAGGTTAGACTGTACAGTATTTAGATTTCAAGCTACAGCATCATGTACTTATTTCTACGCCGTTTGTCTGACAGAAATCCCCGTCAAATTTTATCATTGGCAAGAAGTTGGAAGTGATTGATCCTCGCAATGCGTCTTTGGCGCGCGTCGGCACGATCGCTGATATCGAAGAGAATCGCATCAAGATTCATTTCGACGGCTGGGACTACTTGTACGACTATTGGTTTGACTCTGACTCGACAGATCTCCACCCTGTCGGATGGTGTGAACACACTGGACATGCCATTGAACCACCGCCGTGTACGTATTGCAATGGAGTAGATAAGATGTGTTGTGTTCCCTTTATCCAAATAGACATCCACGAGCAACGGACTGAGAATCGAATAATTTGTTATACAGTGAAACCTGTCTACAAGGGTCACCTTTGGGACCTGAGGAAAATGACCTTTATAGATAGGTGGCCTTTCTATCCAGGTTGATTTCTATAGAAAATGTCATTTTGAGTTATGAAGAGTGGCCATTATACACAAGTGGCTGTCCCGTAAAGGTGGCCGCTAATACAGGTTTGACTGTAATCTAAAACCTGAAAGATGACAAAAATTCACACCAAACTGCTGAATAATCTTAAATTCAAAGGATAAACTATATACCTGGAACCAAACGTAACGTTGTAACAGATGGTCCGTTATAGAAAGAGGCGACGGTATAAGCTGCTATATGTATGTATGTGTGTCTGTATTAAAATCAATTTCAAAGAATACACATATAGAACGCACATTTATGCACTTACTCTGTATGGACAAGCGAGAAATAAGTATAAAATTCACATAATTTCGCCTAGGTACTCTTTGAATACGAGCAGGGTATAGAAGAATTTACAATTTGTGCTAGAAGTGAGTTCCATGTTCGAATTACTCGATTAAAATATCAATACTTCGCACTCAGTGCTGTAAATACTTGCATAGCGTTTGCTAATATTTAGTGCTAATGTTTATGTGTTGCTTCGTATTGGCATTGCACAATATCTACGTAAGTACGTATTGATTTCTCAAGAGTAGACTCAGGTACTTGGAGAAAGATTTTGACCTCTCATCTTTAAATCTAATTTGACTTTACACATTTTCAGCTCCATACAAGAAGCAAGACCCAGCCCTATGCCCCACGCGCGGCTGCAGGGGCGTTGGTCATGTGAAAGGCGCCAAATACACGACCCATCATAGCATATTCGGTTGTCCGTATTCACCTCAGAACCTTGAACGGGGCTCGCCACTCGTCGACCGTCTTGCCAGCAATTCCATGGGCGAAGAGGCGTCTGTTGCTGTGCGCATTCATAAGACACCCGTCGAACGCAGCTCGGAAGGTACGAAGATTCTGTCACATTCACAAAATTGCCAATTGTTGTTGTTGTTGTTGTGTAGCCACAAATGTATCAGATATAACGTTATTCGATAGTATATTTGGAGTCCGAGATGGACAGTATTGACAATCGTCGCAGCGTATTCCGCGTGCACATTTTGCACAGCATTTTTTAATTCTCTAACTTGTTAAGAAAGCTTTTACAGTTGTTCCGATTTTGACGATGTTGCTACTGTGCTGCATGAATCGATCGACGAACGATAGATAATTGATTGATTGATATGTGCGGTAACTTCGTCTCGGGTAGGAATCGTTGTTGTTGTGGTTGTTGATTGACTTTGTCTCAATTGCTTCTTCCTTCAGAATCTGACGCAGAACAGAGCTCCAATGTCAAGTAAGAATCATGCTACTTCTGCTCTGCAACGAATGCCAAATAATGAAAATGCTGTGTCGCTACTAAGTACCTCCAGTGAATTGTGATGCATGATGATTTGTATTTGATAGCGCATCGAGTCGTGTCATGGGACGACCAACGAAAAAGCCCGGTGACGTCGCATCGATGAAAACTGCCAAATTGATGACTGCCAATTCGATCAAAAGGTACGATGGACATTGGTTAGCTGTATTAGTTTAATTTACTGTTTCTGTTGTGTTCCTCAGTCCTGGCAAAATGGAACACGTGAAACAGCAGCGTGCAGCTCTTGATCAAAGCTACCTCAACGAATAGACCCGCCAACAGCATAACTAAGCGACATCGAGGAGGCACAGGACTGCATGTGCGAGCGGCAGCAAGCCTAAGCTCAAGTGAATATAATTAAACAGAGACCATGGATATAAGACGAAATACAATTGCGCATGGCAGACAGGAGTGACGTCGGCATTTATTAGCATAGTTACGAATAATTATACAACAATAATCGCTTGGCTTTTTTACCTTGCAGCAAATATAACTCTGTTGGCGCA
Organism: Calvadosia cruxmelitensis; assembly: GCA_900245855.1. Taxonomy (NCBI): domain Eukaryota; kingdom Metazoa; phylum Cnidaria; class Staurozoa; order Stauromedusae; family Kishinouyeidae; genus Calvadosia; species Calvadosia cruxmelitensis. The sequence continues at coordinate 24,663 of OFHS01001764.1, forward strand.
AACCATTCCACAGGGAACGATACGCAAGGCAAATGGACCCACGAAGGTATGGATGTTCGATGGTCGCATTAATTAAAGACATTGCATTCACAGCTTATCAATTCTATTCATTGCATTATATCATATTATTCATTTAAGATCGTTCTTATTCATGTGTATTATAACGATCTTGAGTCGTTATGAAAGACAACTGTGTGATTTTGGTTTTCTGGTAATTCTCTCTCTCTGATTCACATTGAATGAGTAAAGGGTTTCATAGTACATGCAACTGTCAATCAAAGTACGGAAATAAGAATTATGCTAATGAGATTACAACAAGGTTACTGATTTACGTGAATACGAGAATAGAGATCTGGTAGTAAGATCTGATTGTCTAATGGCTACGCTACAGTATCACGTTGGCATCGTGTTTTATCGCCGCTAGTTTCGTTTTATTGGCACTCCGTATATCTTTCATCATGACGACAAGCCAGCATCATACTGTTGATCATGACATTTTACTTTCTAAACTTAAATTTTATGGATTCAATGACACTTCTCTTT
>OFHS01001765.1:8291-25204 GCA_900245855.1 Calvadosia cruxmelitensis
TATTATTTTGCTATTCGTTGGCACCTTTCCCTATATTTTGCTACTCGTTGGCACTTTGCACTACATTTTGCTACTCGTTGGCACTTTGCACTATATTTTGCTACTCGTTGGCACTTTGCACTATTTTCTGCTACTTGTTGAAATTTCAGCATCCGTCTGCACTTTAGCAACAGGGCGATACGAAAATAAAAATAACAAACAAACATAATTCAAAATGTAAACATGGAAGTTATATTAACCGTATGATTTGTTCTTTCGGTGAGTTCTTCGATGGTTACGTTCTTCAGCTCAACTCCGTTATCCGATTGTTCTCCAGGGGAAATAGTTGCCTAAATACATACAAATAACTTGATTTAAATTCTTCACATAATTGGCTTACAATCATCAATGGCTTACAATTCTCGTTCTTTCAAAACGCGATCAGTATCGAATATTTATAACTTTAAAAAACTTATCTAATGAAATTTATCTTGCTCTTCAAACTATTTGATTGTAATTAACTATTCCCATCTTCGGATTATAATTCGCATGTCATGCCGTTTTTCAGAAATATATACCTACATACAATGTACGTACATACATACTTACAAGTCATATTTACAAGTCATACTTACATACATATACAGTAATTATACAGTAAAAGTCCCCTTAGGGAACATAACAAATAGTCGATCATGTAGCCTCTTACTGCTGCGAGTTTGCTTTCGAGGTCAAAGACGTCTTTCATTTGATCAGCAATTGTTGCATGGTTGATTCCTATAGATGATGTCATGGTAACCATTGCTTGGAAATATGCTTTGCGCGCCTGAAAATAGAATATTAAGGTTGATGTGAGGATCGTATTATTCGAATCGAGTCAAACTGAATCGCGTACGACACAAAAGTGACCTGATTTTGAGATTGACATTCGCGAAACACAAATGACAATACAGTGAAACCTGTCTATAACGGTCACCTTTGGGACCTGAGTAAAATGGCCTTTATAGACAGGTGGCCTTTATGTCCAGGTTGTTTTCTATAGAAAGTGTCATTTTGGGTTTAAGAAGAGCGGCCTTTATACATAGGTGGCTGTTCTATAGAGGTGGCCGATAATACAGGTATTTACTGTAGTTCTAGTCTCCGATTCAACTTAATGCAAACCAGCAAACATACGGTATTGATTAAGAACAGTCAATAGCTAGTAAAATATGATATCCTTAAAGTTTAATAATTTGTACTAAAGAATTTAAAACCCTAACAAACAAACAAACAAACAAACAAACAAACATACAAACAAACAAACAAACAAACAGACAGACAAACAGACAGACAGACAAATCAACAAACAGACAGACAAACAAACAAATAAACAGACAAACAACCAAATAAACAGACAGACAGACAGACAGACAGACAGACAGACAGACAGACAGACAGACAGACAGGCAGACAGACAAGCAAACAAACAAACAAACAAACAAACAAACAAATAGACTAACTAACTAGCTAACTAACAAACAAGCAGACATACAAACAAACAAATAAGCAAACAAACATATAATTATACAAACCGAAAACCATTAAGCGTACAGTAGCACTCTTTTGAGTCTTGTTGTCATAATAGCTCTTGAACCACATCCCGAGTTCTGGCTGGCGAATCTGAAAAGACGAGAAATGCATTGCGGTATGTACGAAGAGTTTGGTAATGCATCACGCGTACCATTACATTGGAGCACCATATGATTGGAACAGCTGCTTTATTGGACCAAACATGAAAAAACGGATTCATTTCACGACAGCATTTGACTTCCGGATAATCGGTCCAGCCGCTTAATTGGCCCAAATGACAGTCTCTCGGTGTGGTCCGCTTAAAGCGGAGTCGAATATGCTGTGTATAGGTCTTTCATTGCTAAATTAACAATACAGATTTATTTTCAGAGAAACAGATAGCTCTGTACAAAAGTAACTCTGGTAAAAATATCTAGTACAATATAATAGATACAGATAATAGGAATTAATGTATAGGTTGCACAAAATAGGTAACATTCTTGTGCATTTAGATCCTAGATCCCATTTACGTACAGTCAAACCTGTATTAGCGGCCACCTCTATAGAGCAGCCACCTTTACATAAAGGCCACTCTTCATAACCCCAAAATGACACTTTCTATAGAAATCAACCTGGATAGAAAGTCACCTGTCTATAAAGGTCATTTTCCTCAGGTCCTAAAGGTGACCGTTATAGACAGGTTTCATTGTACTAGTATCCTACATACCTTGATCATATGCTTTGACGAATCATCAACTCTTGTCGCTACGCTGACTTCAAATAAAGGACAAGAGGCCGCTGATATAACAGACGGGGGATACAACGCGTGAACTTTCACCAAAGAGTCAATCAAATCCCATTGATCGGCTCTCCATCCAAGATCCATCACTGGAGCAGACCCCAGTTGACGTAGAAGCCGTAACAAAGGACTATATCCAGTAGCTTCAATAGCAGACGAATTAACACAGGATGAATAAAGCGTTCTTAATTTCTTCGTGGCGTCGTCCCGTTCGCTTTTGTTTTCAACAAGATCATCCAATAAAATGCGAATAACTTTATCATTTTCATCTTCGACAATCGATAAAGCATCAATATACGTTTTATCTTCTGGTATTGTATGGCGTTTCATCCATCCGCCACAAGCGTGTTGGTAAAAATCATCGCAAGGATCTACACTGCGATCAACGTTCGTTAAAAGATTAGAAGCACTTCGAACACATTCCTCACTCAAGCAAATGTCATTCTGTTGGGTATGTACTTCACCATGTTGCTTATTATTCGCTGTACATCCGGTTGGTTTTACATAATTTTGTAATAGAATAACTACAATCAAGGTAACAACGGCAAAGATCAATAGAATCGTGCAAGCAGCATGCAGCCTTGAACAGCTCGATCGATGATTTCCAGGCTCGTACTTTACTTTGTTTTCATCGAATGGTTCATCGTTCTTTCCAGCGTGGTTCAGCATCATCCCTTCGTGGTTGTTGTAGTTGTATGGCATTGTTAGCACAACTCACAGCCAAAATGTAAAATTCAATCTACGTTTCCTTGTCTTCAATTATCGTTGAACGGGAAGTTTTTATTTCCAAATTGTAATCACCAAGCATGATATATTTCTTTAATTTTCGAGAATGAAATAAACCTAGAAAGAAAGCAATTGAATGTTATTTCTGGATTTGTAAAACAGTCAACATCTTTCATAATTCTTTCCTTCACAGGACGATTCCAATCTGGAAAACAACAGAAAACTACAGCGTTGTCTGTGCTAGTGACTGTGCCACATCGCTTTCGTCGTTTAAAATAAGGCTGAATCACATATAGATAGAAATGCATTGTATATTTAATCATTTTAATGATCTATTAACATTAATTTTAACATTTAACTCTATTAAAACATTGCCTTTTTAAAGTCCTTTCATGTCATTTTATTAGAATGGTTTGTCTTGGCTATAAATGATAAAGACAGAGTTTATAGCAAACTTGAGCTTGGCCATCCAGCGCGGGAACGCCGAGAGTGTGCGCGGCACATTCGCCCAAGTTGAGTAATCGTTTAGTATATTAGTGTTTTTTAATTAACATTTGTATTTGAAAAAAGAGATGAATATCAAAGAACCACCAATAAAAATAAATAAAAAATAAAGACACACATAAAATTATATTTTACCTGTTTTTAATTATATAATTAGAGTCACTTACGAGTTTATTTCCATCGAAGTTATGTTACAAGATATGGAAGCCAGTAGAAGTTTTGATGTTTTCCGTATTATCTACCCTATAAATTGCTCTACCGTGAATGTTTCAGTTATACAGTACATACACTCATGCGTAATAAATGAATGAATGAATATCTCTCCACGTTTATCGAACAAACATAGTGGCAATTTCGAATGAAATAAATTCCCTTTAAAACACTGTCAACCAACTAGCATTAAATTAATACTTTTTACATGGTGAAGCATACATATTCAGTAAGAATATGATTTACGAACGTGAACCAAAAATCACCCTGGATTACTCCTTTGACAGTCGTTGTCACAAATCTGAAGTGATACAGAACTTTCTAGAAGGATTTGAACAATTGATATATCTTTTCGTATATCATGCAATCAAAATGTTCAAGATTGAGCTATTTTTAGGTATGATGTAATGAAAGATTTAAGATATCACATAAATAGAAAGTGACGTCATTTCAGTGTTTATTATGCTAGAATGTTCTGTATTGTCTTTGTAAACAGTATAACTTGAGAGCTCCTGAGAATGACTCCTCAGTTATTGATTTGAAAGTAACTCGTAGTATATGAGATACATTGATTGGAAGACTATCTGCTGCTTTCATCTACCGTGTTTAAAAGAATTCTAGAAGATAATCGGAGGTGGATTGTGACAGTCCTGTTTACAAATAAAAAATTCCCTATTTCTTGTCTAAGAAGCCTACTATTGATTGCAATAATTATTATTTGTTTTGGCAATGATAAACCATGGATCATCCAGAACCCATTCTTAATGATACTTTACTAATGTCAGTACATCTAATTTCTTTATTTTCAGTACTATTCTAACATAACTTTACTTTATTTTAATTTTAAAAGAGTTCTATTACCGCAATTATACTTCAAGCTTTGAGCGAACAGCAAACTGACAAGATTATTTTAGGTCCTGTTTATTTTTTCATGATAGGATACAATGTGTTTATAGACAGACAATATTCGTTATCAAGAAACGCTGACTTTTGAAATTGAATGAATTTTATTGAGAGTACTTCTTCCAAAGTAACTCTGAATAAAGCAGCTACAGACATTTGAAATGATTGACAGCTGTGTCAATCATCGAATGCAATCGTCAGTAGAAATCGAACTCTTTGAAGACGGCGTGTTTGTACTCAAAATTTATAGCATTTGCGACAGCTGGTTGTTCAAGATCGAGAACAGAAATATTTTTAAGCCATGTCATTGATTCAAAAACACCTAAACTGATAAAGTGAAGCGGGATATTACAATAGAATTAGACAAAGTTCTCATCCTGACAATAAAAGCGAATCCTTGTCATGAAATGTAAAGAAAAGATTTCTATTTATTCTTAAACGAAGCTTAAACTTTTATGTGTATGCGCTTTCATAAAATGCGATCTCCTTTCCGAAGAACCAGCTGCCGATATTACTGTATCAATAGGACCTCGTTTCAAAGCTAGAAAGAGAGGCTAATTTTTCTAGATATTGATTTTAGAAAGCATTTCAAGAGCCTCTTGCATTTCGCTGATAGACTCAGTTAGTAGCCACGATATAAATTGGATGAATCTAACTGTTCTAGAACATTCCATAACACAAAATCAGGAAACCATTATTTGTATCGTACGAATCATACTGTGAAATGCATTTGTAGGACATAATTCTTTCTTCTAGGAAGTACACTACAAAAATATTTTTCCTATTTTGAGAACAAACTTCTCATTTGAAGCAATATTATTCTTAAATCTAGAAAAAAGTACTTGTCCACACAGGAAGCCAAAAATTATCAAATCAAGTATGAATATTGCCATTGTTCTTCCACAGACCAAATCTTGTTCCAAGAAATTTAATACTTGAAACAAGAAAACAATTCTGGTCTAGAAAATAATATTTTTCAGTGTCTAGGCTGTTTAGCTTGCTCTTGATGCATTCCATTGGACTTAGATTGAACGAATTCAAGCAGATATATCTTTCGTTTGAATAACTTTCCACAAGCGACGCGTTGATGAATTATTCATACTGCAAAGTCACTTCGCAATCTTGGCTTATATTTCAGAGAAGTCTGTTTCAGAAGAACTTAATGCAGCAGACTACCTTGCAAATCTTGCTTCGCCGTTACAATTTAACCAATATCGCTATAACGATTAAATCTGATTCGGCATAATTATATAGCTTACAGTGAAGTATGCGTCGCTAGGTAATGTTTTGAGTTACCTCAAAATATATTCAGTTACTCTGATAACAACAATAATTTCCATCAAGGCGAAATTGTTATTGTCTTTTCGTATTACGGAGGACGTTTTGCAAAACTCGAGACGTGCTTTAAGGAGGTAATTGAACGAAAACGAAACAAAATTCCTCAGTATAGTGAAATGCCTGTTTATTCATGATAACAGTCTGACTCAGGGTTCAAATAAAACTCTCAACAATCTTACCGGGGATGCTATTGGTGTAGAGGTGTCTTCACTGTTCCTCTCCACTTGACTTGCAAACAACTTGTGAGACTGAAAGTAATGCAGACAACGACTAGCTCGAAGCTTCCCCTATTCTTATTATTTCAAATCAATTCAACACCTGCTTAACCCATTGTGCCCAGACATGAAAGTAGACCCAAGTTCTAATTATGTAATCAAATCAAATCTTGTGAAGAAAAATGAAGTTCTATCATCTAATGACAGCTTCGTTGTATGAAATTATGGTTGACTTGGCTATGGTGAACATGTTACTAATATTTTCATAGCATGTAACCACATCAATGAATTCAATATCGATTGTAGCAGTTGCGGTCTGGGAATTTATTATTGTGGGCGCCAGGTGCATCGAGATCTAGCTTTCTCGTCAAGAAAAGGATAATAAAACAGAAAATCCAGTTCCTCGCTGTACTGTGTTTTATAAGCTGTCACGCTATCACTGAAAAAATATTTTCTGGACAATAATTGTTTTCCTGTTTCAAGTATCAATTTTCTTAATAAGACTTGGTCGGTGAAAGAACAATGGCAATCTTCATACTTGGCTTAGTAATTTATGGCTTACAGCGTGGACAAGTATTTATTTACTAGATTTAAGAGTAATATTCCTTGAAATGAGAAATTTTGTTCTTAAAATGGAAACACTATTTTTTGCAGTGATATATCAATGCTTCTGAGAAAATAGCCAAAATTCTTGTACGACTAAATCTTTTTGATGAATCAGATTCCTTAAACTGTGAAAGAAGAAAACTTAAAAAATTTCAAAGTCGCTGCTAGTAAATTTTTAGTATTTTAACTTATTCATTGCATTGAAAATATTGATTAAAATTGAATAATTAAAAATGATGATAATGATTCTTTGTGGTTATAAATTTCAAACCATAACTCAAATTAATGCTATCAAAACATTTATAGAATAAATACTAAAGAGCAAAGAAATGGAGGATCCTGTTTCTCTATCTCAGACAAAGTGAAGCTTTGTAAGTATTACCGTGTAGTGGAAGTAATGTAACAAACTTGGGACTAATCATGGGCCTAATACATTTAGCACCGAATTAAGAAAATTGAAATGCTGTCGCCAGATTTGAAAATACTGCAATGGAAATTGATAGAAATTAGCTTCTTGACTGAAATCTCAAAGCAGCATTTTGGAGCCACTTTTGTAACTTGAAGGCGTTAGTTATCCCATTCAAGTACATTTCTACTCGAATCAAGTAAAACCATCTGTTTTACTTACTTTAGGTTAAAAATTACTCAAAACAAGTAACAGTTTGAAATGTAGATATTTTCGCATTTTGAAAACCGGGCCTGTTAATCTTGCTTGTGTGGAACGAGTAGACTTCATCTCTAAAGCATATTCGTCTTCTGTGAGACAAATGTTTGATTAGTAATCATTTACTTGTATTTAGTAACGTACTTGAAATAATAATAAACTGCTTAATGTTAGCCTATTTTCTCTTACTGATAAATTCTCGTTTTTGCTGTGTCTTGTCAGATTTATTCTTAGTATCAAGGATATCTTTGGAAGATTTTCATGTTACTTCGAAAAAATTTTTTTTCGCTGATTGGTCAAATACAATAAACTGTCCTACAGATAATCAAAAAACAAACGAGTGGTGATTTAATAGTACAATAAAATCAAATCATAATATTATCCTCAAATTCAGATTGATCCAACGAATGAGGCTATTTCAGCGTTTGCCAAATTTCACAAGGTGAGATGATGTGCGACGGGATTTTGATCCTCGAAGGCATAGGACTGCTGAGCGAATCAGTGAAAACGACAGCTATAATTTATAAAACCTTGATTCAAACTAATTCACCGGATCCAGTTATAACACGCTCATTTAATAAACCCCCAACAAATTGGTCTGATTTTACCAAACACAAACGTGTAAACATTTGAAGACTTTCTGGCAAAAAGAAATCTGGTGAAAAAAATCTGGTGTAAAGATAGTCAGTGGACTATTTTCAACAACAAAATGTTTAAAATTACGCACAACCTTGTATAACTTTAGACCTGGAAGTGTTTGCAAAGTATGAGGCGACTATGTATCCACTGCAAGGACACGTACCCTCTTAAACTTAGGTCCCTCGCATTGTGCAAAGTGGACTCTGTTAATCATAAGTACGGATTATATCTGTACTCTATGCATGTAAAGCGACTCAGATTAGATGGAATACAATGAAACCTGTCTATAACGGTCACCTTTGGGACTTGAGAAAAATGACCTTTTATCGACAGGTAGATTTTCTGTCCAGGTTGATTTCTATAGAAAGTATTATTTTGGGGTTATGAAGAGTGGCCTTTATACACAGGTGGCTGCTCTATAGAGGTGGCCGCCAATACAGGTTTGATCGTATAGTATTATTTTATCATTTAGTTTGAGTTATAAACGTATCCTTGAATTCAAATTTCTGCTTTCTTGTTGCAATGATGAGTTACAGAACACAGCATGCACGGAGCGAGTATACATTACCTTTCATTACCTTATGAATCATGGAGAGAAACTTCCGGTCGTAAATCATATTTCGAGTATTATTTATTTTTATTAGACGTTCATTTATGTTCAGACAAACAGATAATTCCAAAATAATTCTGATAAAAATGTCAAATACAATATAATTAATTTCCATGCAATATAAGAACCGTATAAAATTACTCTAGAAATATTTACATAGCAATGCCCATTAGATACTAAGTAAACTCAAAATTAAAAAGACTTTCTAAATTGCGATAAGAATGAATGTGCTCAGTTTTCTTCTTGTAAGGGAGTAGTTTTTCCTTAGTCGAAGACGGATCGACTCAATCTCGCCGCTGTTCTGAAAGGTCATGTAGCACTGGCTAATATTATCATACTAGCAGGTCCGCGCTGTTAATTAACGCGGCTGAGTCCAGCGTCGTTGCTTCGCATTTGGGTGGATATTAATTAGTCCTATACATATCACAGTTCTCCGCTTGCTACGCAACTTCAGCCAGTGTCGAATGCTGCGCATTGTTTCTCAGCTGAGCTACGGAAGAGACTGAAATCGATCCTTCCGAACCATTGGAGCGCAACACCATTCGAGCGCAACGGTTTGCAAAGGCAAGCACAGAAAACTCAAGGTGCCCATACCACAGCGATAATTTCGAAAAATGTCGTCAAATTTGCAGAAAACATAGCTTGGTTTCAAGGTGACCTTTTCAAAAACGGCTCCGTTAGATTCTGCACTGTTATTTCCTAAAGGTCGGGAATTTCGTACTTGCACATGAGTGGCAGGTGCCTGGGTTTGAACAGACAGACATACATACATACAAACAGACAGACGCTTGTGAATTATAGATATAGATAACGAGTCCCAGCCTACATCCGAGTCCCAGGCTACATGCGAGTCCCAGGCTATTAGAGATGCATTTGTTGTGCTCTGGTCCCCCTGCACGACTATTTACGGAACACTTCAGCAATAGACCATTTTCACAAGCTATCATTTTGGAAAAAGCAAGTGCATTATGGAGAAGGTTGATGTCTCTGATTTCGGAATACGGAGAAAGCGGGAGTTGATACTGCTGCAGATTTCTTCAAGATGCACTACTTTCCTTTAAAATATAATTCTCGTTAATATTATGAGTCAGAATCCCAGTTTCGTCTCTGCTTCAGGCATTCAACTTGCCCCACAATGCACTTTTTTTCCCATAATGGTAGCTCGTGAAAAAGGTCTATTGCAGCCACTTTGCATCCGGGTAATTCAAATTGCTCAAGCCTCCATAAAACGTGGGGCAGAGCAGAATGAATTAATGAGATTCGGTCGATAGTGTTGTTATGGTAATGGTCTCCTCGTTCGTAGACAGGGAGAGCTGGCCAAAGGGTTCTTACGACCGTTGTTACCACAGCTTTATATTTCCATGACCAGGCAAGATTATGATTACGACAATAGAAAGAGAGAGAGTTACAATATGCAAGATTATAATAGTTGACAGACTAAGTAGATATAACTATAGCTTATAGTTTGTAAAGTTTTGTAACATTTATATTGATTATAATTGTATTTGAATGTTAGATCAAGTTTTAATTGTTTATTTCTGAACTTGCATTGTTTTAATCTTGACATATCCGATTTTGAAAAATAGCAGCAGCATCATTTGTAAAACAAGTTTACAGATGAGACTAAGGAAAGACAACATATTTATTTTGACAATCAAAGCGGAAGTATAAATGTCTTACCCGTGCGTGGTCGGAGGTGAATCATGACGTGCTGTGGCCACTACAGTCCAAAAGATAAGTTTATTCTAGATGTAATTTATTACCTATCGTGTCGCTCGTTATTGCCGTCTGCGTTGGAGTCAAGAGAAATTATACAGTATTATAATTATACTGTAAATAAAATTTAACGGATCAATAAGAGCAATGCCTCGTTAGTCTCGCTGATCTCCATAGCCTCGTTTAATATAAAGCTTCAGTATTCCTAGTTGAGCATATCAAATAACCAGATTTCTAACAGCTTTCGACGAAGAGCACTCGCTCGTGATCGCCAGTATCTCTCTGGCAAAGAACCACGCAGTTTTACGTACCTCTGCAATTGGTGATGTAAAATAGAAATCCTTTTGATTCAAACTCCTGACGACGTCTTTCAATCGACGCGATTTCTGAGTGACTTAATACGCGTCCTTCTCTCACCGACTCCAATCTTATATAAGCTATCGTGATTCTTATTAACTTCCGTGACAGATAATCTGTTTATGTTTGATGCAAAACGAACGTTGTAAGCAACAAATAAATTAGATCAGACATTGTAATTCCATTCATGTTAATCTGTTAATTAATCCCCGATCCAGTTGTTACGATATCAAAGGCACCGATTTCATAACTGCAATATCTCTACACGTTATGAAACAACGTGTGATGGAATCATGATAACGTGGGAATATTCTAATAATAATAATAATAGCAATAATAATAATAATGGCTTTTATTACAGTACTTCCACTGGGTGGCTCTTCGCCTGTAAAATACATAGCAAACATGAAATTTAGTAACTTAACGTTCGCCATGCATGGAAATCTTTCCCGCAATGATTGATTCCTTTTGAAAAGACGCCATTTACAAACCAACGAGCAAAAATCACTTCGTTACCACAAAATTCAATTTGGTTTCTGTTTTAGTACATTATTTTTTGAAAACATGCAATTTGGTTAGCAATTGCGAAATGTCTTAGAGAAGAGGGTTCTTATCTTTCTCAGAATATTCTCAGACCGACCATTCCTGATGTAACATTGGTCACCCGAAACACAACATTACGTTCTGTTTCTCAAGTAAAATAAATAAATTATGTTTGTAATGGATTGAAATATTTAGATGTGGTCACTTATTTGAAAATATGGCTTGGTAATGTTTTCGGATCGCAATGGGTCTTTTATTCTTTTACCAATTTCAGAAATGTTTATCATAGCAAACTATCAAGAGTCAATTTTGGATTATAACTTGCCACTTGGATGCACTGCCCATAGAAACAATGTTGTAACTCGTATTCTACAACAAAGGCGACACTGTTTACTCGATCAGTAGTTCATTCCAAACTGAAAATATAACAGTAAATGGGGTGTGTGATATAAACCTCTTTATGGAAACGAGGCTATGACATTCCTAGCTGGAGTACATTAACCAAATAGTAAGCTCAAAATCAGCATCATTTTTTAACTAAGAATGAGAATTAACATTTCTTCTTAGCAGCCTCTTCAAAAGAATGTCACGAACACGAGGTCGTAATTAACTGGCTGTAATTTGAATTGAGTACTTTTATTGGAACTGTTAAACATGCCTCTCCTTTGAGCAGCGATAAGATCCATAACGTTTCCCACAACAAAACAATTTATGTGCAAGAATGAGAAATGATTGGTAGATGGAGATTCCAAAGCTTGGAAGTTAAACGCATTTAAAAGGGCTTATAACAGAGCAGACGTTGTCAGGGCCTTTTGAAAATTCTGAATGTAATAACACCTTGATAAGTATCAGACTGGTTTTCAGTTTTTGGCTAAAGTATGCACGCATTATACATTTCCCTTGCTTCGTCAAATGTGATCCTTCATTACTAATGTAAAAACCAGATAGCAAGCAAAAATTGCGGTGTAAAGTAACCATTATTGTAGCAAGCAATGTTTACAATTGTGTAAAGCATAAATTGCATTCGGCGAAAAACCCCACAAGGCAATTGTACCCGCAGAAACATCGCTTTTACCTTATAGCGTCGACTCTTCACAACTCTAGCGGTTTTTCCCAGCGAAGAACTGCACGGCGAGACACCAATCACAGAAAATCAGACGAGAAACCGAGACGCTGACGATTTATTGTTGTCTGCAACAAAATGTAAGCGTCTGAAGAGATTCTTCGTCCCGCTGTTTTCTTATAAAGCGTCAAACACTGGTCGACTGTGAGCGGGAATTCATCTCTCCTGCCCAGATCCAATGCTGTGAATAAACAGTTCAATGAAATCTCTTCGACTTAGGTACAAATATAACTGGCTTGATATTTCCGGAATTTCTTTTCAGTTTGGCTCATCCGATAAAATATGTCGAGTTTCTACTGTCGGCAACCAAGGAAATCTAGTCATTCGGTTGTAATCTTATAAATCTTTACAAAACCAGTCCAATTGTATTAACTGCAAACAGAGCAAGTGATTTAGATTGAAGTAAAATCTTCTTAATAAATAATTGACTAATATGTTAAGAAACATAGAGAAAGATCAACAATCTGCATGCCGAAATGCAGGTACTGCCACTCTTAACTTTCCAGTCCCTCAAAGACATCTCCCTTCTTCGATACTGCTAAATTTCCTACAGTCAATTGTAACCCGGGAATGCTCGGAAAACTCGTGGGGTCTGTGTGGTATTATAAGCCTTCAACATTCCATATCATTACTCAGATAAATATGTGAGATTAAAAACTTGCTCAAAAAAAATGCTGGGGAAAATCCGAGAGTCCATGCATTCGACTTTTACTGCCTTATCGAATTTCTAAAATAGTCTAACAGACTTCATCTCCAAACGTATCATTTTCTGAACGAAATGCCAGATATTTTAGATGTCCGGGGCATACAAATAGCCGAGCGTTGAGTTCGTCCTGTTAGCTAAGTTCACGAGTAACGATACAGCTTCTCCAATCAAAGTTGGATGTCACTAGTAAATTACCCAAAACGTTTTCTCGTAGCAACTTTGGCATCTTATACTAACACAGTATTAATACTATGTAGCATATTACAGATTTAATGTGAGACACCCCCCGGAAGAACATGCATGGCCACCTTGATCACAGACCTGGGGCCATATTCATGGACCGGGACTAAAGCGTAGTCCGGGAATAAACAGAGTGGAGCCTAGACTAAATTACTAAAATCTGTATATGAAAGTTGAGATTATAGTCCTGGAGTCTTATTCATGGACCAGGACTAAAGCATAGTCCGGGACTAAACAGAGTGGAGCCTAGACTAAATTACTAAAATCTGTATATGAAAGTTGAGATTTAGTGCTGGACTACGCTTTAGTCCTGGTCCATGAATAAGGCCCTAAGTCTTTACTTGACCCGCTCGGCGAAGTTGGTGACAGGCCGACGACTTTGAAGAGCTGTTTGTGGCAACAGCAGCGACCATGGACATTGGTTGGTCATGGTATCGTTATTATTAGTACAGATATTTTCCCCATGAAACCAGGTCGACAAAGACCTTTGAATGCTTCCGGCCTGATCTGGCAAACCGCAAGCTGTCTTGAAACATTGTGATATTTTAAGTTAATTTCGAACTATAGGTCCTGTTTCGTAAGTTCGCCATTTTTACATTTCCGCAAGCTGTAGCTCCGGCTACTTTTAAACAGAAACTGTCCGAAGGTTTAATTTTGACTTTTCACTTTTCTATACTCTATATTTAATATTATACCCTTGTCTATTATCCTTTTTAAAATTTCGAGTCTGAAGGACATGATATTCCCGCATGTCATGATCGAGATTATCATACTTATTGACTTTCTTATCACCTTTCTAAGTATAGGTTGCTAAATATAGATTATAGTAAGGTAATAATAGTCTAGGTCATTCGATACTCAATGCATCCCAGCAAATATAGACGTTATGATGACGTCCCATGGATGCTCTTACGACGTTTGGACGTCACGGGTACGTCGTACGAGCGTCTTGGTTTCGGTGGACAGTGCTGTGAGTACTCGTTACAAAAGTAACTAGTTACATGTAATTAGTTGCATTTGAAGGAACTTTAGGGGTAATTGAATTACTTTCTGTGGCATGTAACTTTTCGGGGAATTAGTTACAAAAATAAATGAATGAGTACATTCTGCTTTGAGAACAGCAAAAGTTCCTTTTCACTGTTTGAGTCTCACGATTAGTGATCACAAATTGCTGCCAAGGAATTGCAAGCCGTCCCAACGTCCATTATTGATTGATTGTCACGTTTTTTAACTTTCTACAACTATTGACGGATGATGCACAGGTCTGCACTTATTATTTACACGTTGCATTGTACCTTCCGTTGTTTTTTGTTAACAAAATTTTTGTTTTCCATAATCTTGCTTGTATGTCGGACAATGCACATTGTGTAAGTCGATGGTTCGGTGCGAGGGAGACAGAGACGACAACATTGCGAGTGGCTCCTCGCCAAGAACTTTGAGCACACTGAATAATATTCGGCAAAACACGATACTATATATTTACAACGCATGACCTTTACAAAACTACCGCTGACACACGTTGACACCACAACACTTGACACTTCCTATGACACCACAGACATACACATTGGAAATTGGAACTTTTACTCAGAAGTTCCTCTTTAAAAAGCAGTAACTTTTACTTGTTACTAGCTACATGTGTAGGAAGGTAATTGGAATTGGAATTAGTTACATTTTCCAGAAAGTACTTGTACTTGTAACTATGGTTACATAAAAGGAAGAACTTTTACAGAACTGTCGGTGGATTATACAGGGGCTTTCCCAGCAAAGACAAGGCGTCATGATAGCTTTCCATAGACGTTATTACGCCGTTTGGACGTCGCGGGTACGTTGAAAGACGTCTCGTGGTTACTGAGATGTGTTTGAATTTGCTATAATGCTTGAATATTTAAGGGGCAATTTGATTGTTTGTTCTCAATTTGCTAAGCTTAGTTCCAATGCATTTGTGATGACACTGATGTATATTGTTTGAATCTATGCTAATCAACTCCAGCAGTATCGAGCACATAAGCTACTTTCAGCGTGATGTACTCGATATGATATGATCGGTGGGAGCTTCGCTCCTCCCCTGCCAGATAGCTAAAAGCCGGTGTATTACTTAATAATAGTTAGTAGCTATTATAAATAATTGCCGGTATATACATACAATTACATACATACATCAATGTAAACGTCATTATTGTCTGCACATGCGCAATTGTATTGTAAGTGTCTGAACTTGAAAGTTACGTTTCAAATGCGACAAAACTCAGCCCTATTTACACTGCACCAACTAACCCAGGTCGAACCCGGGTTAAGCTAACCCGGGTTAAATTGGCGCCAATTTACACTTGCATAGCACAAGTTGCAATCTAAACAAGAACTGGGGTCGAACCCGGGTTAACTTTCTCGGCGCATGCGTATACTGCTCGCTCCATTCAAAATTATTTCACAATAGTGGGTCGATCGTTTGCAATGGTTTGAAAAATCTGTCTTCTCCTCGCACATGAATCCAATTTCTTTTGAATGTCACCCCCCAAGAATACACAACTCTTCATCCCGCAAAGTATTTCAACGGTCGACTTTCGTGGCGCTATCATTCGTTGCGATGCAAGCCATGCAATGCACTGCCGAAATCTGAGCCGAAAGCATTCCAAATGTTCACGCTCTATCCATAGCATCAGCCAAAAACGTACGTCTGCACATGCGCCGACTTAAACTAACCCGGGTCGAACCCACTTTCACATTTACACTGCAGTAAAACGGGGCGAACCCGGGTCGAACCCACCTCATGTACGTGGGTTAGTTTAACCCGGGTTCGACCCGGGTTAACGTCATTTACACTTCCAAAACTAACCCGGGTTCGCCCTGGGTTAGTTTTAACCCGGGTTAGTTGGTGCAGTGTAAATAGGGCTTCTGTCACGGCAGCTAGACACTGAATGAGCCAGTGGCGCCGCCAAGGGAGCGAACAACACGAAATCTGGTGAGAAACTAGTTGGGGGGAGGGGAGAGATAATTCTTATGACTGCTGTCAGTGCTGAGTGAGCATTTTCAAAGTTGAAAATAATTCAGTTAAACTAACAGGCATGGAAATGACTGTCAAAGTGACCTGTATTTTATAAGTAGATTAATAATGTACTTCAGATACAATGTATCCCTATGACTCTCTTAATTATAACTTCATGACTGTGGATTTGAAGAATTGAATATGTGATGGAAGCTCAACCTGCCCCCGGACATTGTAGTTATTGTTACTGTATGTTGTCGTTATAGTTTTCCCTGGTAACTAGTAGTGTCGTCATTGTAATTATTCGTAAATTATAATATCACGTGATTTCCGTTTACTTAGATTGTCTACGCTGTCATGTTGAGTAAGAGTTAGTCGCTGTATGTTGCCATGATGAATGGAAGATAATATTGAAACTGCTCGCATGTGTGTGTGTGTCAATTTATTTTACTTCGTAGTCAAAATGAGCGGTGTAAGCTCGTTTACATTGAGACGAAGGTC
>OFHS01001766.1:0-25198 GCA_900245855.1 Calvadosia cruxmelitensis
TATATATATATATATACGCACTAATAAAAACAGACAGAAATATGCAATCAACAAATCACAAAGTGATCACTGCACTGCCGTCGTCAGGTACATTGAGGTGTTTAATTACACTCAAACATATCTTAGTCAACCACCAAAGAGAATGATGAAAAGTGGTCTCTTAAAACACAGGAAGTCGTTAAGACAGGTTGAGATGTATTACTCGAGGGGCACTTCAAAGCGGTCTATAGAACCCAGGACGTCCAAATCGTAGGTGAGATGATGTACGCATTGTTAGATGTAACCTGGCATATTTTACACCAAACAAACATGTTTACACTAATACAAAGAAACCATCCATCCTTTTTATTTCAATTAAACATCGTGAAAAATGATATACAATAAATAAATGAAAATTGATATTTTATATGGTGAAACTTGTCTAGAATTATCTACGAACTACTTAATAAAATTTTCTGAATGTGAGCCTAAAATTACCTATAATTTCTATTTTAAAAATCCTATTTACAAATTAAAGATGTCTTCCAGCTGGTCCACGCAGGGTAGTGTTCCAAGAACACTGATAGCATTTCCCCTTTGAATCATGATGTCAATCCATACTTTGCAAATTCTACAGTAAATTATTAGCTTCGTCAAAGGCTCAACTTCTTATGGAATCCTGTCTGTCAGAATCAACAGAATTGGGCAATTGGTTCATTTAACCTTTGGTTGACCATACCCACCTCTTCGATGTCAAGACCATATGTAGAATGAGTCTTGGCGTGCGTGTTCTTTACATACGTTTTGATCAAATCAAATTCTTTTGATTTCTTCGATAAAACCTTGTGAAAATACACAGAAAGAAAATACGACATTGAAACTACCACCTAATCCAAAATGTTACTACACACGCTATTAATTCAAGATTTAACCCTTGTCCTGCTCATAAAAGTAGTTAAATGAAGACTTCAAGTCGCTTTATCGATTGCTGATTGGTTGATCTCTAGGGACTAACTATTTGATTGGTTGTATGTTGCTACTTTTGAATTGTTTCGAAAACGTGTATACACGTCAATAGCAGGACAAGGGTTAATTCGTTGTGAGCATATTTATGCACCTTGCATGATGACGAAATAATTTATTGATTCAAGAAAAATTCAAACTCTCCCTATTTACGATGCAGTCGGCATGAAAGACAAGGAGCTACTCCTAAAGCGAAGTTCGCCTATCTCAATTTATACGTGCAGTTCTTTGTTCTGAATTGTCATCTATAAAATAGAATTCAATCAAATATGTCCTTGAGCGACAACTGAAAACTAGTCACTTGGTGGTCTCTTAAAACAGGTGGTCGCTTACAACAGGTGATTTCAAGACAAATTGAATAGGACCAACTATAGCATCATTCCAAAGTCTACATGTTACAGTCAAACATGTCTTAGAGGCCACATGCTCTATAGAGCAGCCACATGTGTATAAAGGCCACTCTTCATAACCCCAAAATGACACTTTCTACAGAAATCAACCTGGACAGAAAGGCCACCTGTCTATAAAGGTCATTTTCTTCAGGTACCAAAGGTGACCGTTAAAGACAGATTTCATTGTACATGCTAACGCTTGCAAAGGTGCGATTGAGACTTTAACTTACTTCAATTTTCGCCTTGAGACTTTCGTAATGTCTGTCGATTGGATCTTTGTCCTGTTGTCCTTTGCTTTGCTTCAGCAGACTATAAGCAATCTCAATGTCCATCAAGTTATCCAGCATGTGTGTCTTGGCCTGGAGATAGTAAATAGGCCACATTTATAAGGACATCAACGGATATATTGTAATCAAAGGATATAATTATGTAAAAGCAATGTAATACAGTGAAACCTGTCTATAATGGTCACATTCGGGACTTAAGAAAAATGACCTTTATAGACAGGTGGCCTTTCTGTCCAGGTTGACTTCTATAGAAAGTGTCAGTTTAGGGTTCTAAAGAATGGCCTTTATACACAGGTGGCTGCTCTATAGAGGTGACCGTTAATACAGGTTTGACTGTACGTATCGAAAAAGCCACCTGGTTTGACTGATTTTCTAAATAAATGATGAGGATGATGTAATAATCTAGAGTCGACAATATTGCTGAGCGCATAATTGTAAAACTTAACAAGTACATAAGTGATCTTTTGGTTTCCCTTTGTACATCGGCTCTTTGTACAGTACTTCTGTTTGCTCGTTTGCTTGTCTCCTCTCTCCGTCTGTCTATCGCAGTCACTGGCAATTTTCAAGAAGAGACTGAATCATCACTTCCTTGAAGGGAAGTAGATTTAATTTTTGTACATTCTCATGCTGTATTTTTATTTGTATCCGTATGGTGTAAGTGCAGGTTAACCCTGCCTTCCATGTGTGAATTCCTTATTTGAATTTGTTCAAATATAGACACATACTCTGTCCATCTTGCGCGTTTGTCTGTCTGTCTCTCCGTCTACTTTTATGTCTGTCCTGTCTATTTGTCTGTCTTATCTGTCCATTCTGTGTGTCTGTCCGTTCTGTGTGTCTGTTTGTTGTTTTGTCAGTCCATTCCCCATACACACAAACTTAACCTTTGTCCTGCTCATAAAACTAGTTAAATGAAGACTTAAAGTCGCTTTATCGATTGCTGATTGGTTGATCGCTAGGGACAAACTATGTGATTGGTTATATGCTGCGTCGTATACACGTCAATAGCAGGACAAGGGTTAACATCAATAAAAACACAAACCCTGCAGAATTCTCATCAAAATTATCTTGACATATTAACATAATCTGCATAAATTAACATGATCTATCACCTTGATGATGTCCAACGAGTCAAGTAATGGCGGCTTCCTCAGCCCAAAGTCATGAGGAATAAGTGTGTAAAATCGATTAGACGCATCAAGAATTTTGGCGTGTGACGTTCCACTTTGCAAAGCCTGAAACAAGAAAACAAGAAAATGAAGTCTAAAATCAACAAATCTTTACTTTACAAACACCGATTAAGCTTTGAGTGTCGCACAAAATCAAAACAATGTTTCAAATAGCTTGAGTTTCCTTTGATGTTAACCGAACACAGTTTCGTTGCAAATTTTGCCAAGATTGAGCTGAGCATCTCTGTTTTAAAACCGAGCCGTCTGAGAAATGTTGCTCCTGGAATCTTATCCATGTCAACATCAAATATGTGAGCCAATTGCTGCCGTAGAGACTACCAACATCAATTTTTCATCGTCGCGATTGCAGTATCATAAATCTTGCATCGAACAGTTCTGTAGTGCTTTTACTGGCGTTGATATTTCTGCAGTTCGACAGTCAATGTTGTATTTGTAAGAAAAAGAACAGTTGTTCTTATCAACAAGTGATTTCCGTAACAGCACTGCTGTATACGTGTGAGGTCAGATCCGACACTTACTTGCCACCTACGAGTTACATTGCTATTCTCCTAATACCGACAATCAGCAGTTGCTTTAGAAACAGGAACACGTCACTTCTTGAGAAGGCAGGAATAGGCAAAAAGTCTCAGGTTTTTACGCCATTTCGTGAGATCTGAGCCTTACACTTGCTAGCCATTCCACAATGTCATCACCTGGAAGCCGACCGACATGCACCGCCAAGGACACAGCAGGGTGGTATTGTATGGTGATGTATCGAATGTTGATTTATATTTCTTTGGTGCTACTTTGTAAACTTTGTCTGGACATGATTTATGGCGTAGTTTATGCAACAACTACATCAAGAGCAAGAGAGACAGTCTCTTTATGTAGAGGACCGTCTATATTATATTAGCTGGCGGTCTGACCGTGATTCATGGTGTACTTTATGTAATAAATGCATTAAGAGGAAGAGCGACGGCTTCTTCATGTAGAGGATCGTCTATATTATACAGTGTAACCTGTATTAGCAGCCACCTCTATTGAGCAGCCACCTGTACATAAAGGCCACTCTTCATTACCACAAAATGATACTTTCAATAAAAATCAACCTGGACAGAAAGGCCACCTATCTATATAGGTCATTTTTCTCAGGTCCAAGAGGTGACATTTATAGACAGGTTTCATTGTATAAGTGTATATAGGAAAAGGCAAACGCAAACCTGCTGAAGCTCGCCCAGAACACTGTAAGCGCTATCGAGTTGGCGCTTGGAGAGCTTCCCAAGAGGCATCTTCTTCAAGTCAATCTAAAAAAGCAAACGGAATGAACCCAAGAAACTAATTAATAGAATCTCAAACAATCAAGCCTGAACAAGTCGTCTGGCTCACATGTGTCATTGCAAATTTGCAAATAAAATACCAAAATATTTTAAGAAAGGCCAACGTTTCCAGAAGAGCCTAGCCATATGGTAATATAAGGAAAACATTTCATACATTTATTCAGTGGAATTACCCCAAAAGTAAATAGTAGATACGTCCCTAATCATAATCAGTGTATGTTTTCTTCTCATTATCAGACAATTTGGCGTCGTCAGAGTCGCTTTGTTCTTTTAAAAGTAAGTTAGAAAATGTGAATCTGAAGAAATTTTGTAAATCAATCAAGTCTTTCTTGTTTTTACTTGTCTGTCAAATGTTTGTATGTTTTTATTTCAGCATCTTCGATAAATAAGTAAATAAAATCAAATAGAAAGTAAACAGTTTGGTGTTATTCTACACATTCTCTCGTCCAATCAGCGAGAGAAATTCCAGGAAACAGAATACGCCCTGTGACATACACATCTGGTCTGTGCATAACAAAATGGCTGTCAATAGTTAGGTTCTTATTTCTTCGACACATCACCGATTGAAATCAATTAAACACACCTCAAATTCTACCATCGCTTTCTTCATCGAGTTGACGTCGAAAATCATTTTGACAATATCTTGGACCTCTTTGGGTAATTTCGATTCCGAATCCTCGGTAATGGCACTTGCAAAATCTTCATCATCCTATCAATGATACGAACAGAAAATATAAAGGTCGTATTTACATACAATAGTATGGCAAATGCAGTTTTAATTAATGTATCTATAAATGCCCTGGCAGAGCACTTCAACAGAGATTTACATTAGAAAATCTAGTACGTCACCTAGCAACAACCAATCAAAGGGTTATGATTCTACTTCATACCTGTCCATAATCGATGTCTAGTGGGTAAAATCGACCTGGAACTTTCTGGAAATTTTCTCTGTCATCCCAATAATTTCCTTTGGAAAATGAAAAAAACAATAATTCCAACGCTTTAGAAAAGAAGTTCTACACCCAAAATGTATTCCGTTTGAGCGAGGAACACCAACCAAGTGTGGTGCTGCAACCGCTATACAAACTGTGTTTTTTTAAAAGCAAACAATTCCCCAATGAAATGATCGGAGCTGATTCATGCGCAATCCTTGAAGATCATCCCACCATCCTGAGAGATGCCTCCATGACCTCGACTCCATTGACGACAACGCCGTCATCTCGAACAGCGCCGCTGATGTGCAGCAGACATTGACGATATTCAAGCGGGTGGGCAGCAGCGAATGGAGGCGTGATTTTCGTACGACAAACAAGAATGAGCAGTCTTCCACATTAACATATAATAGCTTGCAACATAACGAACTAATTTCTTCAAGCAAAGGCATATCATTATTACTTTTATAAAAATATATCGCAGTGGGTCCAAACATACTACTGGATAAAACGACAACCAGATCTGACTCAAGGCTGAAACTCACCCGTTTTTTCTTCATAAATGTCATTAAAGGCTTCAATGGCGTCTTCCCTGCATCCAAAATGCTGCACAATTCAGCAAACGAGAACAACAATAAACGAATAATATTCAGCGAGATGAATTGTAGTCTATCTATTGAAGCATTGTCACATGTGACGCACTGCTGTGTCTGACTTGCTTACGTGCTATCAATACTTAAATGGTCATTTAAGACAGGTGGTCGTTTAAGGCAGTGGATTGCCTAAGACAGGTGGTCGCTTAGCATGGGCAATAGCTTAACACAAATCGTCACGTTACGACAGATGGTCACTCTTGAGACAGATGGCCGCATAGGGAGTGTGTTCACTTACGAGTTACGGCAGGTCTTCCCTTAAGATCTACTGCTTTATAGTATATCCATGCACTCATAGCAACAGTGACTGTTAGAGTGTATACATGGCAGAATAACGAGTGGCGGGTTGCTAATGGATGGTCTTCGATCAAATACATGTTTAAAACAGTACGATAAAAATATCTACAAATCAGATTCCATCCGTAGGAAATTCATGCGGTATATATTTCAAACGTTTTATATTATTTATTTTATAAATTTTATATATATTATTATTAGTATACATTTTCAGTTACTTATATCGAAGAAATATCAGCTATGGAACATAATCAACATGTCTTACTTGGAGTTTATTTCCACCGATGGATGTCCCAACGCGACCCCATGCTCGAAAAAGTTCATACCTAAAAAAAACAGAAATCAGGAATAAAAAAAGATTTGAAGTCATCAAAAAATTGTTCAGAATTTTTTCGAAATAAAAAATTAATACAATCAAACCTATATTAGCGGTCACCTCTATAGAGCAGCCACCTGTGTATAAAGGCCACTCTTCATAACCCCAAAATGATACTTTCTATAGAAATCAACCTGGACAGAAAGGCCACCTGTCTATAAAGACCATTTTTCTCAGGTTCCAGAGGTGACCATTATAAACAGGTTTCACTGTACTAGAAACTACTGTGGTGATTACCGTATGCCAATCTGTTTGATAGGCATGAAAAGGAAAGTAATCAATAGATCTCAAATTTGATCTTTATGACTATTTAGAAATATAAGGATTAACAATAACGAGTAATAATGAGTCCTTTGAATTGATTACGTACAAGAGACAAGAAACCAAGCACGGAACTACCTGTAAGAGGTCTTCAAAGTCATATTGTCATCAGAATATAGCTCTAAGGGTCTATTTGAAGGAGATCAATCGAAACATGGCACCATCTGGCCACTCAAAACAGGTGGTCATTCAAGACAGGTGGTCTCTTGATACAGGTCGTCACTCAAGACAGGTCGTCACTTAAGACAGATGGTCACTACAGACATATGGTCACTTAAGACAGTTGGTCACTTAAGGCAGGTAGTCAGTCAAGACAGGTGGTCGTTTTAAGACAGGTGGTTGTTTAAGACAGGTATTCAGTTAAGGCAAGTGGTCACTAAAGACAGGCCAGACTGCGCAACGCACGTTACATACTCTTGCTCGGCTTACCCTTTCTTGTTGTCGTACTCTAAAAGTTGAACCTTGTAATATGAATTAGTCCCTCTTGTCAAATCAACCATTCCCAGTATGGCGTTATAAATGCTGCCATTTGATTGAAACACATGACTACTGTGCTCCAGTCCTGTAACACAAACAGAATCAACAAAATCAAGAAGATTGCACAATTGTTTTGCATTGCATCATAGAAGGTCAAACATCGTTATATTAATATAGACGGTCCTCTATAAAAGAACGTCATCCATCTTCCTCTTGATGCACTTGATAAAATGAAATGTTCTCTCATCCACTCAATATTTATACAATCAAGCAGCTGTTACATTAATCGTGCTTCAAGTTAAGCGGCAGTCATCGTTTTAGACTCTCAATTTTCAAACACGGCCAAATGTGTGCAATCAAAGAGACTTGGGGGTTTGTAGGCCATTTTGTGAGACCTGAGCTCTATGCCAGGCTGCCTCTCCGTAACATCATCATCAGAAAACCATGGTGGTATTGTACCATGGTGTATTGAATGTTCATTGGTCTTTCTTTCTTTGGTGTTACTTTGTCTGCTGCGTCTGACCGTGATTCATAGCGTAGTTTATGTAAAAATTACATTAAGAGGAAGAGGAACGGCCTTTTCATGTAAAGGAAAATTATTCTGGAACATCTTTAGATTTTAAATTAGGGCTACCGGTATTTAATATTCTACTTAAAGTAAAAGTAACTCCGCATCTTGTTTGACGAAGAAATAAAGAATAATTTGCATGCAAACATTTGGAAAATCTTAATTTAGTCATGCACTGCACTTTTAAATTACATACAGTGAAACCTGTCTATAATGGTCACCTTTGGGACCTGAGGAAAATGACCTTTATAGATAGGTTGCTTTTCTGTCCAGGTTTATTTCTCTAGAAAGTGTCATTTTGGGGTTATGAAGACTGACTTTTATGCACAGGTGGTTGCTCTATCGAGGTAGCCGCTAATACAGATTTGACTGTATATGCAAAATACAGTTAAATTTACAAACGATTTGCTCACAAAACACTGCATATAAGAAGTGCACCATGTAATCACTGAGTAGTGATATTCAGCATGCAAAACTAGTTCATGTTTCTAGAGCTTGGTTATATTTTTAACTGAAACGACGTTGACAAGGTTACATCACATACCTGAATCTGGATCGACAACTGCGCCTCCCTTCAACGTCAGCTTTGCTTTCTTTGAAGGACCTACAAGAAATTGACCGCTAATAAACAGCAAATTTGGCACTCACAAATCTTGTTCAGATAGCAACCCCTTGAAATGAAAAAATAAGACTTTGACATTTAAAAGAAAAGAAATAAAATTAAATTAAAATAATAATGCTGAAATTAATGAAATAAAGTAAATAAAGGCATCTACCATCTCATTGACAAATCATGTCATTACTGATGACGATCATCAAGATAAAACGAGGTGGAGAACTTTGTTCTACTTAGCAACTCACCTGCGAACATAGGCATGCTGCGCTTTGCTGTTTTCAAAGAAAGGCCATCTGGTACGTCCTGCCAAACAAGAATCAAGCTTAAGTCAAGCCTGTATTAGCGGCCACCTCTATAGGGCAGCCACATGTGTATAAAGGCCACTTTATATAACTCCAAAATGACACTTTCTATAGAAATCAACCTGGACAGATAGGCCACCTGTCTTTAGAGGTCGTTTTTCTCAGGTCCCACGGGTGACCATTATAGACAGGTTTCATTGTATTGTCATCTGCGCAACCGTAAACATTTCATCGCATAAGTGACTAGCAATGAAGGTTTCAGAAAACGACAACCTAGGTAAGGTTATTTAACAGTTTTAAACAGGTGTAAAATCAGAACTTGACTCATAGAAGGGGTTGCAATCCCCAAAAGGGGGAGAAGGTTGACAATTTTGTTAGCTATCAAGTATTTCCAAATACATACTAGTCATTCAAGTGCGAAAAGATTAAAATTCAGGGCACCAGCTTCATTGAACTGGAACCATGTCCAATTCATGTGAAGATCGTGTGCAAAATTGTGTTAAAATCATTAGAGCTGGGTCGATTGTGGATTTTAAACTATCGATTAATCGGACCATCGGATCATAAATAGGCCTTTTGTTCCTTGTCCTATTGTCGTAGTTTGCCTTTGTAAAGCCATGGTAATTATCTTCTGGTTCGATGATCTCTTTGCTTTATGCTCTTTTGTCTGCTCTTTAAAGAGCGAGAAGGTAGTTGTAAACTGAAGAATGGTACCTAGTCTTTTGAAAGGCATCAACAGAAGCACATCTTTTGTGATGTCGATGAAACGATGATTGAACAGGACAATCGATTGCCAAAAAACAATCGATTAATCGATCAATCGATGCATCGGACCCAGCTCTAAAAATCATGCACACATGCTATTTTCACATGGTTCCTGTTATTTCCTATGGTTTTCAAACATTTTTGGATTCAAAGTGGTTCTTGAGGAAAAATTGTGAAAAACAAGAACTGTACACATTGTATTGCATCGAAATCCAATATCATACATCAAGTAGTTACGGTATACATAATATAGCAGTTAGTACATCAGATTCGCTCCTCAGGCATTGTCACCAAAGTCCACAAAATATGGAATTTATACCTTTGTCATTTGTTAAGCACAATTTTCATTCAAACTTATCAATTTAAATTTTCATATATCGGCTCCGAAGCCTCCAATACAGTTTGATAAATCGAGATATCACAAAATCACACTTTCCGAGATTGGATATTATCAAGATTAACGTCATATTTTCGTATTGCACCAATGCCGCAAAAGCAAAGTACAGTAAAACCTGTCTATAGTGGTCGCCTCTGGGATCTGAGAAAAATGACCATTATAGACAGGCGACCTTTCTGCCCAGGTTGATTTCTATAGAAAGTGCCATTTTGTGGTTATGAATAGTGGCCTTTATATACAGGTGGCTGCTCTATAGAGGTGGCCGCTAATACAGGTTTGACTGTAGTTATACTGTATAGGATTTGATCTACTGCTATTATATCTTACTCTGTTGATGCCCCAGGTGGAAATTATGTGTTGACCAATCATGATTTCAGCGCCTCCTTTTTCAACAGCGTCAAGGTAATCTTCATCGACAACAGGTACATTCATGCTTTGTACTTTCTTCATCTTTGAACCCATCTTGGCAATATCAGCTAAAAAATTCACAAAAAGTTACATTGAAATAAGCGCGAGTTGTGAGCTACGATGGGCGCAAATACTCGCTTGGCCTGCCACACTTTCGCTAGCTTCGTTGGCGAGCGATCGCACTTGCAATTTCACCCGGGATGTTGTTCATGGAAGTGACCAATCAGAATCGTGTTTTTCTTTCCCTCTCCCACATTTTGTCAAGAATGTCCTGATTGAAACAACAAGCATGACCAACAGCGACCCAACAAATGGCAAGATGGCAAGATGAAGCTGAGCATGAAAAAAATCATGATCCCAGATTGTTGTTCGCTCCAATTCTAACGCACATTTGCTCCGCGCACTTGATTGTCTACTTTTGACCAATCACCAACAGCTATGAACTCTACTCGCGTTCAACTCGCGGAGTTGAGCTGTGCATGCAGCATAAGCGAGCTTCAAATTTGAGCTTGCCACAAATAACTCGGGTCTATTGTTTTGTCCATCGAATCGCAGCTCGCAACTTGCCTACGTTTTAGCGATGGTGTAGCCGGGGCATAAATTCCTGCTATTTCATACTTACAGTCAAACAGCACTAAATCAAGGAAAAATAAGAAGCTTCAACTAAACATGCGACGCCATTTGGTAGATATAAAAATGCTACCAGATTTGGGCACAACAACATTCGAATGAAAATCAAGCAAAAAGGGAAAGAGCACGGAAATAGAACAGGACTTGTCGGAATCACTCAGTGGGTATATTGACCTTTAGAGAAAAGTAAGCGTTAAGTCTGCTAATTGGAAATACTTTCTTTTGTGTTAGAATTCCGTGTTCTCGCTCTTTGGGCTCAACACTCACAATCATTACCACTATGAATCCAAAAGCATGTGAAAACAATTGAAAACCACATAAAATGGAAAGCCTCCTCTGTAAAACCATGTGAAATAGCAAACACTATGTGAAAACCATGTGAATTAGAAAACAGCGTGAAAAAAACATGTGAAAAGGGCAATTTCACATGGTTTTCACACCTGATTTTCATTAGGATTTTCACAAGGATTTCACAGGGCTCCAGTTCACAGTGTACTATGCTTACAAAGCTATATATCTGGACTTGGCAAAGGATGCCTCTTTCCAAGCCACATTGAATCATTCCAAACCATCTCATGTCCCATGAACTCACGCAGAAATGAATGCCTTCTGCTACACCAATTGTACACTTACCAGATGTGCTTACACAGGCAAACACTTTCCATGAGGCTGTTCCTGTGATCGAACCTCCGAGCTGCTGAATCCTAGACGTTATCTCAAGCTAGCGCACAGAGACAAAAAAGGCAAAAGACATTTGTAAACATATCTTAAAGGTAGAGAAAAAAACACTAAACAGAATCTCTCTTTGGTTGAGCTAACATGTTAACAAATTGCCAAGAAGCATAATTATTTTGAACCTGTAAGCTACGTCATTGAAATTTTGTTTAGAAGAAATTAAAGTCAGTTTGAAACCAAAGCAATACACTGACAAGTACATTAATTGGCACCAGGATATCTAGAATTCGAAACTTAGGGCCATCGCAGATAAAAAGCACAAATAACTAAACAGAGTCACAAACAGAGTCAGTTCTTCTCTATTAAAAAATGGCCAAATGACCCCAAACCATGTCTTTTGGAAACTTGCCTTGACCTCCAGTTTCGAACTAAAAAGGAACTTCACATGTGAATCGAATTCAATACAACGGAGCATAACACGCACCATGAATCCAAAAACGTGTGAAACTATGTGAAATAAAAAGCACAATGTGAATTTTTATTAAAAAATATGTGAATAGAGCCTAGTTTCATATGGTTATCACACGGTTTTCACATGATTTTCACATGGATTTCAGACAATTCCAGCTCATAGCACTACTAACCTGAAAAGACGTGATAAAGTTATGAAAAAGGCGTGAAAAAGACCCTTTTCACGTGTTTTCAAAGGCGTGAAAAACGCGTGAAAACTTCACGCATTTTTCACGTATTTCTCACGTCTTTTCAAGGTAGTAGTGTAGTGAACCGTGCAGAACACAACAGCTGAGAATGATACCTGTGTTTTCTGCATTTTGCCGTGAAGCATCATAATTTTCCCGTCTAACGGTAAGTGACTGCAAAATGACATGACAGAAAGGAGCAAGTGTCACTTATCGGAAGCAACATTCCACTCAAACATAAAAGCAGCCATAGTCATAGCAGAACAGAAAACAAAATGGTACCCTAGGGCTTTATATTTGTGGACCGGAAGTACAGCGTAGTCCGGGACTAAACATTGAGTCTGGACTAAATTACTAAAATATGTATATGGGACTTGAGATTTGGTCCTGGGCTACGCTTTAGTCCCGGTTCATGAATAAGGCTCCTGAAGACTGCACAACGAGAATTCCAACAGGAAAGAGCACAGCTCACATTATCGCCTTTTTTTTTGGGGGGGGGGATAAAAGGGGAAAAGTTTTGTTGACATTGCCACAGCTCTATAATCAGTGTATGTTTTTTTTTTGTAATCGTGTCGTTCCCCTTTGGAACTCTTTACCAGACGATGTGGTGTCATCAGAGTCGCTCTATGCATTTAAAAGTAAGTTAGATAATGTTGACCTTTCACAATTTTGTAAATCGTTTTAGGCTGTATATAAGACAGTGCAAGTCTTCTTGCCTGTACTAGTTCACTATGTTCAATGTAGCCTGTCAAATGTATGTCTGTATTTTCAACATCTTTGACAAAATAAATCAAATCAAATCAAATCAAATCAAATCAAATCAAATCAAAGGCTTGGCTCTCAGTTTCCAAAATGTCTAAAAAACCACATGAAATATCAAGCACCATATGAAAACACATGTGAATCTAACAAAGAACAAACAACCATGTGAAAATTGCCCGTTTACATTGTTTCACCAGGGTTTGAACACAATTTATCATATAAATTTCACATGGTACCAGTTCACTATGTTCACTGTAGGTCTATTGTGTGTTTTTACTGGCCGATGGTTTTAATGATCAGGAGCAGTCAATCAGTAGAAGTATTGCTCAGTTTTTAACCCTTGTCCTGCTATTGACGTGTATACACGTTTTCGAAACAAGTCAAAAGTAGCAACATATAACCAATCAAATAATTGGTCCCTGACGATCAACCAATCAGCAATCCATAAAGCTACTTCAAGTCTTTGTTCAACTAGTTTTATGAGCAGGACAATGGTTAACTTTTCTCATCTTTCTACATGTTTTCAAAGTTTACAAACATTAAATGCTGTTAATGCATTCTCCTGTCATACATTTTCACAAACTTTTGTTGAGTCTTTTCAATTGCCTAGTATCGTGCTACAGTGAAACCTGTCTATAATGGTTGCCTTTGGGACTTGAGAAAAATTACCTTTATAGACAGGCGGCCTATCCAGGTCTGTCCAGTTTGCTTTCTATAGAAAGTATCATTTTGGGGTCGTGAAGAGTGGCCTTAATACACAGGTGGGTGCTCTATAGAGGTGGCCGCTAATACAGGTTTGACTGTAGTGCAGTGATGATTTGGAGGGGAAAGCGGGAGAGCGACGTCTGCCCACTTCCTTTTTTTGGGGGGGAAGGCATCCGCTCACCTCTTAAAGTTCTCGTAAGCATTTTTAGTACAAATGATGAAAAGTACTATTGCAACTATTCCCTGGTTATTACAAATGTGCCCTTTTCAAATACTGCGTGTACAAGATTGAAATAACGACCCTACAACAAAGCCTCTTTTCTTCAAATGTTGTGTTGTCAAGCTCAGTTTGCAGAAATATGACCTGACATCGCAATGGATTTATGGGCAGCCACGTTGCAAACAATGGAATTGTAATTCAACGTGAAAACCAAAATAAGTTAAACTCCGTGCACCTCTGCGTATGTGAGCATTAGTTTTACCATAGAAATTCACTCACAGACGCTTTTGAAAGGCGAATATTCAAAAAATGATACCGGGGAGCAAGCCCAAGATGCTACCAAGGGCTCTTCAGGCAGGGACGGGGTTTGCCCCCTACTTATTCTCCACTTTTTATCCGTCTCCCCACTTCTGTGTTTTACAAAACATCACTGCTGTAGTGCCTATGAAGGCATGCAATGACAATATGATACATTGCTAGCATTTATTGATTATTTTGATCAAGTACTGCATAAAGCAGTACTCGACACTCTAGCTTTGAGAAACTATTATCCAAGGCATAACTGCAGGGAAAAGAGGCAGAGGAAGGCCAGTGAGATCATGGGACAAGGATATAGTGGAAAAAGCATGCGGGAAGCCACACGACTGGCTGAAGATCGTAGTAAATGGTGCTCTGTCATTGGTCACAGCAGCTCATTGTGAGCCACCTGAACTGAGAGAGAGAGAGAAACTGCATAAAGCAAACTGCATCACACGAAGCCAGCTTTTGATACACATCAGCATCAACTGACCTTGCTTTTGAAGTTGTCGCTGTTTGAGGAAATAAACGCTCTTTTACTTGACACTTGAATTTCTTCCTGGCGACAAAAACAGAATAGCAAATATTTTTTACAACAAAATTTTTCATCATCAACATATTACCATCACATAGTCAAGCCTGTATTAGCGCAGCGGCTACCTCTATAGAGCAGCCACCTGTATCTAAAGACCAAACCATAACCACAAAATGACACTTTCTATAGAAATTAACCTGACCACCTGTCTATAAAGGTCATCTTCCTTATGTCCCAAAGATGACCATTATAGACAGGTTTCACTGTATGACATAAACTCTATAGAGGTGGCCGCTAATACAGGTTTGACTGTACTCAGAATGCAGTCAAGAAGTTCACAAATATAGTCAAATGTACAGCAAAAAAAAGAAATTTCCTGCTTCTCATCAGCACCTGATAATGATTGAATGATGACAGTTGTAAACAAAACATAACTTTTCCTTTCTCAAACTTACAGGAATTCACAGTCCTCTGCAAGCTCTGATGGTATGATCCATCTTGTGCGTTTTGGTGTTTTTGTCACAAACAAGCATCGCGTCCATGCCGTCGCTTGACCTCTGCAGGTGTAACCTTCTGATCTAAATGCAACAAACAAACATGCAATTAAGAACAATAGATGTGCACAGAACACTGTGAGAAAAAAAAATACTGAAAATGTACTGAAAAAGTGCTGAAAATGTACTGAAAATTCAGTACTTTTATCTTCTTCAGATAACATAATCACACCTCAGACGGGAAATCGGTATTTTAAGTACCTTTTCAGCACTTATTTTAAAATGTGCTGACTCTTTTTCAGCACATTTTCAGCACATTTTCAGTAGGTATGCTCTTTTCAGTACTTTTTCAGTACTTTTTTTCTCATAGTGGAAATATTAGCTGTGTGCATTCTTTCTACATTTTCTGAAAGATCAATTCTGGTCAGAAAAGGGGACAAGTTCATCAATCACGATAAGCTCTTGGAGACAACGATATATCATCTTTGATTAATAGATCCAAGAATATCCAATATTTACCGTTCTTGTGTTTTCATGATATACTCTGTGCATGTATCGTATAACGCGTAGCTATGTCATTGTCTGACAGTCATGTTTTGACACAAATCCAGATCTGTTCAAAATTCTGGCATTTCAGCAAAATCTATTTCGGTACAAATGGATCCAACAATGTTTGAAACCTAAAATGAAACTCGTGCAATGTGAAATAAATTAATTGGAAGACTGTTTGCTTGCTTTATCCACCATCTCTAAAAGAATTCTGGACCACAACCTAACATAGATTGTGACCTTAACTCAGCTGTATAGTGGATCAGTACAGGAGGTGGTTAAAGCGGGTTGACTTGCACAGTGACACATACTTGTATTCAAAGTGACCTCTCTTGCATTCTGGGCAAAGCTGCAATGCTCCAAACATCATGCCGTCGGCACACCGATCCAACAGCTGAAAGGAGAAGTATCACGTCAGAGAAGGACATCAATGGATTGATCAAATTCTTAAATAGCCCTTTTAGGGCTATTAGAAATCAACCGACGGAAATTGTAGCGGCTGACGCATGGTCGTAGTGCCAATGTAGTCATACAACATTGTAATCCCTTTCGTTGTACAGTCAAACCTGTATTAGCGGCCACCTCTATAGAGCAGCCACCTGTGTATAAGGGCCACTCTTCGTAGCCCAAAAATGACATTTTCTATAGAAATCAACCTGGAAAGAAAGGACACCTGTCTATAAAGGTCATTTTTCTCAGGTCCCAGAGGTGACTTTTATAGACAGGTTTCGCTGTATGTCGTCTTACCAACAACTCTGTTGGTCTACGCTGCATCTCAGAACTTAGAGCTCTGGGACCAATGACAATATATGTCTTCCCTCTCACACATGAGCAGCAACATGTTGTCTCCAACACAGCTGTTAACAAAAAGCCGGACACTGTCCTTCTCTACAAAACCATTTAATCAATAGTCAGACATCATTTTTCAGACATCTGGAAATAAAATCTATTAATTATATCGACAAATGTCTGCCACTGTTGTCGCAGTTTTCATATTGAACGGAGAAAAAAAATGCCATAGCAAGATTTATCACACAACAAAATACTGACTTACGTCTGAGTCTCCGCCACGACTGCTTTGTCCATTCCCTTCTAACATGGAGCGGAGAAATGTCGTCGGGCAACTACGATACAGATCATCTCGAATCTTCCAAATGGCTTGGCTTTGCTCCTATAAGTATAGAAATATGGATTGCAAAATAATGTAATCTATATCTATATTTCACAAACGTCTGTCTGTTTGTTTGTATGTATGTCTGTTCAAAGCCAGGCACCTGCCACTTACTAGAAAGTACGGATTTTTCAATATCTGGGAAACAACAAGGCTCTGAGCTGGTTGTGTAAGTTTTTTCATCACACTGCAAAGCACCACTGCTCAAACTAGGCAAGAGCTAAACAATGCAAATTGGCACAGAATCTAATGGAGCCGTTTTTTTAAAGGTTGCCTTGAAGCTGAGCTATGTTTTCTGCAAGCTTGTTGAAATTATCACTGTGGAATTGGCACTCCAAATTTTCTGTGCTTTCTTTTGCAAACAGTTGGATTGACAGGTTCGAAAGGATTGGTTTCACTCTTGGGAGCTGCATCTGGCTATCTGTACTGAGAAACAATGTGCAGCATACGACACTAGTCAAACCTACGCCAGCTAGTGTCATATACAACAAAACAAATTCAACATCCAAAATAAAAAGACTGTAAAAGATAAACACATGAACGGGATTGTACAGCAACTAACCTTCAATAGCTTTTCCTCACTTGAAACTTTGGGAACTGAAGCCTTCGTTTTTGTCGTTTGTTTTCCAGTTTTCTTGTTCGATTTTCCAGTTTTAAGTTGCAAGACGATTTTCAACGTGTTCTGATCTTCTTTGCGGAGAGCAGTAAAACCTATCAAAGAAACAAATGTCCAAGAAATATTACCTTTTTACGAATCATGCTTGGACAAAATAAGTGGAAGGATGGTCATTTCACAGTAACATCTACAAAGTTCTATGTCAATGAAAACATCGGACTGCCAAGCAATTACTGCAGAATAACACATTTGATTACTCTATCCTGCTGACAATGCTTCATTCAAACTGAAAAACTTTTAAAAATCGAAATCCTCTACAGCTTCGTGACTTCAGTGCATTTTATTACTTTGCGATCAGTAGTCTGGATGTAAGGCCTGCCTAATGCAGATGGGAAAATTCTAAAAGTTGTAAAAATATATCTGGTAGCAACTAAATAATAATTAAAACACTATAAATTGGAACCATGTGAAATCCGTGTGAAAATCGTTTGAAAATGATCAACATACGGAGCTGGCAATCCTCGTTCACCTTGCTCAAATTATTCAACGTTAATTATGCCTGACTCACACAATATCCCACAATTGAATTACACGAGAAAGAGGACATTACCGTACCTGAGTTCTACATGATATTCACATCACTCTGAGGCTACATGGAAGCAAATGTAGCTTTGGCAATGAGTTTAATTGCAATTAAATATCACATGTTCGACAGACCTTGCAACTCTTCTGTTGACAACGTCAATGCATTAAGCAATGCTTTTTTGTTTGCAAAACACGAGGGGTGATACCAGTTGGGTATTCTGCCGTAACGAGCACCAGCTTCAGGGTCAGACATCTTGAACACTCTAATTTCATCCTGTAACAAACCAAAGACTTCAAAATTTTCATGTGATAACATATTTTGAAAATTCAGACAAGCTCTGCTGTAGATGTAAACATAGCTTAAGAGAAGAGAAACAATAATGTGGATTTAACATGTTTTGCAGTTTGCAGTGGGAGAGTAGAATTTAAAACAAGAAATTGTGTTAGAGTAGGTGCAAAAAGACAAAAATGCAAGACAAGTGTAGGCCTATCATTATTGTCAAATCTGAGTCAATTTAAAACTTTTTGACAGCAATGACATGTGAGTCATTAACTGGCTTGTCAAATAATTTGTCACAATACAGTGAAACCTGTCTATAATGGTCACCGTTGGGACCCGAAAAAATGGCCATTACATACAGGTGGCCTCTCTGTCCAGGTTGAATTCTATAGAAAGTGTCATTCTGGGGTTATGAAGAGTGAAATTTATACAGTCAAACCTGTATTAGCAGCCGCCTCTATAGAGCAGCTACCTGTGTATAAAGGCCATTTTTCATAGCCCCCCAAAAATGACACATTCTATAGAAATCAACCTGGACAGAAAGGCCACCTGTCTATAAAGGTCATTTTCTCAGGTCCCAAAGGTGACCATTATAGACAGGTTTCACTGTACACATGTGGCTGCTCTATAGAGGTGGCCGCTAATACAGGTTTGATTGTACATAATTTGAATGAATGAGCTGATGATTCATCTCTGCACTTGCCTTCTCGATATTCTGTTCACATGATTTGCATTTACTTCGACCAGACTTTGCATATTCTGTTCCAAAGTCAGATTCAGTGAGACCGTCCACAGCATCGGTTGGCAACTGACTTGCTCCGGACACCTCACAGCCCATTTTGCCTTTAACTTTCTGCTGATCGTCCCATCGTAACGAATCAAAGCCAGCTATCTCGGCAGTTGATCCAATTTTCTTCACTTTGACGAAAAAACAGTGGAAATGGAACCAATTGGGAATCTGCAAAGATAAATAACAGATATCCATATGAGAAAAAAGGAATGAAAAAGTGCTAAAAACTCAGTACTTTTTTCTCATAGTGTTTGTTAATTTACCTTTCCATCGAAATGGGGTGACTGAAAGAGAAAAAGTACATTTGCATTAATACATCATACAGTCTACTGATCTCAAGTGACCACCTGTTTTAAAGGACTACCTGTATCAAGCGACCACCTGTCTTTAAGGACCACCTGTCTCAAGTGACCACCTGTCTCAAGTGACCATCTGTCTCAAGTGACCACCTGTTTTAAAGGACCACCTGTCTCAAGTGACCGCCCATCCTAAAGGACCATCTGTCTCAAGTGACCACCTGCCACAAGAGACCACCTGTCTTAACGCTTGTCCTGCCTATTGACGTGTAAACCGTATACATTTTCGAAACAAGTCAAAAGTAGCAATATATTACAACCAATCAGATCGTTAGTCCCTAGCGATCAACCAATCAGCAGTCAATAAAGCAAATTTAAGTCTTCATTTAACTAGTTTTGTGAGCAGGACAAGGGTTAAAGGATCACTATAGCGTCTCATAGTGTCTCGTGATAATTCTTTGCAATAGTATTTACTATAATTATTAGACAACTGCCCTAATCGTGCACAGGTGTCTCCTAATTGGGTGATAACTCTAACATAATATAATAAGCATGTGACATGTGTTATGCCGCAGTTCGAATTCGAATGTCTTGTTGTTTCTTGTTGCTACCCTGTTGCATGGTTGTGTTGAATCTTGTCTCTGTGTGATTAGCGAAGGTATGAGTCGCTGCTGGCCAACAAACAAGCAAACAAATCATTTTCTTCATTGTAAGCGTTGACATTGTCTGGTGTAGAAATAGAAATTTGTTAAAACGCATCTGGTGACGAATGCACAGCATCTAGTTACAAAGCGTGGTTAAATTATAATCTGTCGTTTTCATGTAGATGAACTGTTGGT
Organism: Calvadosia cruxmelitensis; assembly: GCA_900245855.1. NCBI lineage: Eukaryota > Metazoa > Cnidaria > Staurozoa > Stauromedusae > Kishinouyeidae > Calvadosia > Calvadosia cruxmelitensis. The sequence continues at coordinate 20,439 of OFHS01001766.1, forward strand.
CTCATGGAAATGCAGGAAGGAGACAAAAACTGATAGCAGCCATTTGAGATCAATGATCAATGCTATAAACTAGCAAGAAAACAGTTAGGGACTCCCTGAGGTCAGTTGACACCGATGTGTATAAAACGATGGCTTCGTCTAATGCAGTTTGCTTCATGCAGTACTGCATTGAAGTAATCAATTATTTCTAGCAATTTATCATAGTGTCATTTTGCATGCCTTCATAGGCACTACAGTCAAACCTGTATTAGTGGCCACCTCTATAGAGCAGGCACCTGTGTATAAAGACCACTCTTCATAACCCCAAAATGACACATTCTATAGAAATCAACCTGGACAGAAGGGCTACCTGTTTATAAAGGTCATTTTTCACATATCCCAAAGGTGACCGTTATAGACAGATTTCGCTGTAATGTGGCAATTTTCGAGTCTCGATGTCAGTCGGTTTGTATTGCGAGCCGGGTTATGTTTCCTAGCAAAGGAAATCTGCCCTGGATCTCTCTGGAAGGTCAAACAAATTGTAAATCTGTCTCATAGCAATAAATAATGCTTCGAGTAGGCTATATTGTTGATAAACTCATATATCTTTTCTTGTTTATGCTGTTTGCTCTGCACCCGTTTCCTACGATATTCCTTGCAATATATCACGTTTCTTTCAGTGACATGGTAACTTCGAGTCCGAGCTCCGCATTGTCGGCATTGAGCACAGCAAACTTTTCCTATAAAAGCAATCGTGTCTACAGACCACGAGTCAATATGCGCTGTTCGCAGCTAATCATCAAATTGTAATTAAAAATACGTTTCGATGGCTTGCATAAGAACATAAAACATCGCCAACTGAGTCAACACCATCAAGTAAACAATTCCAAAACACACCATGTGGCCCATCCTACCTGAACCATTTTTGCCAATCGTAGAGAGTTCTGAGCGATGTTCGTTTTACACAGCTTGCAGCCAGCTCTCCCGGACTTCGCATACTCGGCTTTGAAGGGAATATCTTCAGACATCGTTGCATATGTGATGTTTTTTCTGCAAATTGTGCGCCCCCTTCTGGACCGATCGAAACCTCGTGCAACACAGAATCTTGTTGACAGTTGGAGGAAATTTATTTCACAGCGTTTAGAGAAATGACGTCACAAAGTTTGGTGTATTACTGACTAAAAAGCAGCCTAAAGTATTACAAACTTTGTCAAACTTGTTAGAAAATAAATCAGGAATGTTTTCAACTATTTAGATTTATTTGTTGAGCAGTTCTTTTTCATTATAAATTGTGTATTCTTTTTGTATTTTTCTTATTATTTTGTAACTGCGGTGAAATATTTGAGGAAGCCATTGAATCCCAGGGCCTCCTTCATTCGCTGCTTGCGAAGGAGGCATTAGTTGTCCTTAGTTTTCGTCGTTCGAAAAAATGGCGGCTGCAAGTAGACAAATTCCTCTGACTTGCAGTGGACACACACGGCCTGTTGTTGACCTTTCATTCTCTAGAATATTACCAGATGGTTATTTATTCATTAGTAGTTGTAAAGGTAAGTGATTGGCTCTTTTGTAAATAATATTGTGTGAGTTTTCCATGTTTGAAGGACTTAGCTTTGCCGTACCCCGTACAAATGTTATTCATAAAATCTTGTCGACTAGTGTACTCTTACTTTAATGCAGTACTTCCTTATTTAAACTTTTTTCAGCATTGAATATCTTTATGATTTAAATGTAATCTTGCAAATAATTTTTCTTTCTGATACGTTTCTCTTCGCTGTAAGCTCTGCATTGTCCTTTCGGACCTTTCCCACGCGGATATTTCAATGAAACAGGAGTTCGAGGGTATCCGGTCTTTTCTTGTCCATTCGTAATAATTTCAATAGATTAGATCATTAGCAGTGTATTGTTCCCGTCCTTCTTATCTAGAATTCTCCTGCATTTGCTCATCAATTTCAATTGAGAGCAATTTTGTTTGAGAGAAACTGGCCTACTGCTATCGTCCTGGCAAATTTCTAAAATGTCCAAGCTAAAAGTTTCCAGACTTTAAAGAATTATTCTATTAGTTTTCAATTCTTTATTAATTCAATTTTTTATTCTTTATTCTTTATTACTTTCTTTTACTGACATAATCACACAAAGCAAATATTTTGAAGTTGATTATTGAATTTTACAGATGGAAGTTAAAATGCCAAAAATCATGATGTTGGTTTTTACTATGGTTTCACCGATCAATCATAAAGTTGTTTGTTCGATGCCAATAAAGCAGTGATCAGCTTTGATAGGTAAAACCGATCCCGTCTCCATTTGGCCGACCAAGAGCCAATGACATAATTTAAATTAATTTTGTAGTAACACACATACTTTCATCGAAAGTCAAAATGATTCAATCATGCACACTGTCAGTTTGTAGCTCAACACATTCCATACAATTATGCAACTGTTTGCTCCGGCATGAAGAAAAGCTGCTATGATCCCGGCGGAAGAACCAATCACTCTGTTTGTTTACATATTGTTTTCCTGGAATTCAAACATTGATTTTTACATTCACTTTGTATTCTTGGAAAGAGATCACAACTTGACATATTTCGATTATCGGAGCAGCTACGGTCATGTCTAAACCCCATGCTCCAAGATACAAAGCACCGCTGGGGTAGAACCGACAGCCCTGCCTGCCCACATTGTGGCGATCCTCGGGAAACTTCCCGACATTTCCTATTCGAGTGCCCAAGATGGTCGGCAGAACGTGGCGCAACCATTGGCCATTTTGCATCCCTGGACTGTATAATTGACTGTCGCAATTCTGTTCTTGATTTTGTTCGTCGTTGTGATCTACTTATGTAATCCCTTTATTATTTGAATAAGGCTGGAATATCCCCCCCTCTAAAGGCTGGACAAACAAGAGTTTCTCACTTTCAGTGCCTTAGGGATCACATGACCCATTATTCATGTGGTCCTGAAGGGACAAGCACATCAAAGAATAAAGTTTCATCCATTGTTTGTGCTAAATACTTAAATAATTTTCATGTTCACAGAGCTGTGGATTTGCTACGCATCAAGTTCAGCTGTTCATAGATTGCGTTATTGATAATTGGGACCAAAACAGCAGGCGCTAACTCAAGATAGACGTACTAAAGTGTCTTTTCGACCAAACAATGTGCGGTTTTCTTCGATGATTGATCGGTGATCAATTTGGTTGTTTGTTTCATTCCGTGATCGGTCAGTGATCGGATCGGTTCAAATTATTTTGTTCATTTCAACGCTAGTTTTTACGACTGATTGCTCCATCTCACCATCTCTATTACTCTTGATATTGTATATTCCCTTGGTAGGCCTAACAGAGCCGTTTTATCCAGAAGACACTCAAAACACTAGGACCTCGGTCTAGATAGACCCCTTTCGTATGATGACAGTTTCAAATGCTCAAATACAGTATTTAGATTGTCAACAATCAGTTCAACTCCAGAATACATTCAAACCTGCGTTAGCGGCCACCTCTATAGAGCACCCACCTGTGTATAAAAGCCACTTCATAACCCAAAATGACACTTTCTATAGAAATCAACCTGGACAGAAAGGCCACATGTCTATAAAGGTCATTTTTCTCAAGTCCAAGAGGTGACCGTTATAGACAGGTTTCACTGTACTACCAAAGTAATTTTGGACAATTTTTGTGTAAGTTTTATGCTATTTAATCATCCAAGGTAGACCCTCCAGGTAAGGTGCTTCAGGCCTACTTGCGTCTTGAGATAGCTCTGCTTCGTGCAAACCTGTTTTTCATTGTTCTGCCTTCAAGACAATGATATTAACGCAACTAAAATAACAACAACAACCTTCAAGCAAAGAGCCTTGCCCTTCTTGGTCATTCATGTGACTTTTCAGAATAAACATTTTCTTGGTGATTTTTCTTAAATGTTTCCAAGATATCAACGTTGAAAGACCTGTCACATCTTCCGTTTCTGGACAATTTAATTTGTTCTTGTAAGCCTTAATCTTGTGGTCTTTTGCTTGCTCTTGCTTCAAACCTCTCAACTGTGATTACGGTCCTGATGTTCTAGATGACCATAGTTTGTTTGTTTGTGTTATTTAATTTATATACTTCTTTCTTGTACTTTAGATGGCAAACCAATGTTACGTCAAGGGGAGACCGGTGACTGGATTGGAACATTTGAAGGCCATAAAGGCGCAGTTTATAGCGCCAAGTTGGACAACGATGCCAAGCGTGCTGCGACTGGTGCCGCGGATTTCACAGTGTAAGTAGTACGACAACGTCCATGCATCATAACTGTCACTTTGACGTACACAAGGATATGGTATGGGCAATGGCATGGAATAGATTGCAAACAAGTCAAACCTGTATTAACGGCCCCCTTAATAGAGCAGCCATCTGTGTATAAAGGCCACTCTTCATAACCCCGAAATGACACTTTCTATAGAAATCAACCTGGAGAGAAAGGCCATTTTCCAAAGGTCGCAAAGGTGACCATGATAGACATGTTTGATTGTACGTTATTGCTTTGAGTTGGATGACGTGATTAGGCCTTCCTGGTAGCTAATTCGTTTATGACTGCTCAAAGAGAGAAGGAAATCAAAAAGATTAGAGATGATGTATAAAACCCATCATGGTCTTGTCGGGATTGAGGGCAGTCAATATCTAAAGCCTGCTCCAAGAAACCTCAAGATCCACAATCACGACAAGACCTACATCATCTCTAATTCTAAAAAGGACTATTATCAGCAATCATTCTTTCCTCGCACTGTGCGTGACTGGAATGCTCTACAGAAAA
>OFHS01001767.1:2087-13182 GCA_900245855.1 Calvadosia cruxmelitensis
GTCAGGGTGTCGAGTGTCGACATGGGCTCTTCTTGGACATGTGACCAAACCATCTAAGTCTAGCTCTTCTGATAGCAGAATCGAAAGTAGATTGGATACATCAGGCGTGACGGATGTTGGAGTCCCTCAGGCTTACTCTAAGGGTAGTGCAGAGACAGCACATCATGGAGTACTCTTATAGTCGCCATGGAGATATCGTATTAGCACCAGTGCAGTGCGCCCGCGTGATCTTTGATTACGTGACAGCGGTCTCTTCGAGATAGGAGCACCTAGTATTTGCCGATGGTGATCAGTTGGACACTGACGGTGTACCAGAAAAGCGTTTTCTCTCGAAATCAATCTAATCACGGAAGTCACCTGTTCACAAAGGGCAATTTGATATCTAAAGTAGACATGAAAGACTCATTCCAATACGCCACTGAGAATTCAAAAACAAATTAAAAACGCTTGGAAATATCTATGACGTTTCTTACAAAATCATCCATACATTCCCGGGCTTAAATAATCAACAAGAGAACGCTTCATTATGCAAGTTTTCCCTGTATGGGCATAAATAAAACGATGTACATTGATCCCAATTCAAAATACCATCGCTTATTGCCAGCAATGGCGCTGCTTTTATTAGTTACTTGTATTTTAGTAGTAGAACTGAAGAATCACTCAGAACATCTAGTTGAATCACTGTGTACCGCCTAGCTAGAACTCATACAAAACCACTTGTTTGCCTTGCTTTCACCTGGTCGCACATTGTGTATTGCCGTCCCTCTTCCTCTTGATGCATTTGCTACATAAACTACGCCATAAATCACGGTCAGATGCTTCTGACAAAGTAACACCAAAGAAAGACAAATCAACATTCAATACATCACCATACAATACCATCCTGTTGTATCCGCTACACAAGCTGCAGCCTGTCTTCAAAGTCTACGCTCCGCCAGACAACCTACGAGCCAATCTGTAATTTGCAATCCGTGAGCGAGACCGTTTTACCTTATGCTATAGCCCACAGCCAATCCACAAAGTGTTGACCTGGCGTCCCTCAGCTCCCCTTCGCAGAGGACAAGGAAACACAGCAAACCCGAATTTCTTGGATCGGACAAGGAACAACAGCAGATCCTGATGACACAATCAGGACCACCTAATAGCACAAACCAGCCATCGTGTGGTCAGCGGACTTGCCCTAGACTTGGCAATTACTGTTGATACACTGAGACTGTACACAACTAAGAATGTTCAATTAAAACGCCTCATTGTGTGCTTTTAGTCCTTTCCTTTGCAGTTGGTCGTCCCGAATCACGTCGTCTCTTTGCGCATAACACCCCGTTGTTTCCAATTAGGCTTCAGTTTATGTCGATAAGAGAGTCGCTTCATCCATTCGTGTGAATAGTAACGAGCCGTCGTGCTTCGAAGCTAACCAACGCGATCGAAAATAGCTGGGATTTTGCTGGTCTTGTGCTGCAAAGTAGTTGAGAAACTCAATTTGGCACCAGGAGATACTTGGTCAGCTGTTTCCACGGGACCATGCCATTTCAGTGTGGGCAATTAGAGGGATCGCATAAAAGGCTCGCCTCTGTGCTGTTAAAGTCCATCACCAAACGTTGCCGCTGAACCTGCGAGAAGACTGTCTTACTGCTGACTCAGAGAAACAATGGCCAGGATGATGTTGTGCGCTTCGGTTCTCGTGATGTTGCTCGTCATATTCGAAGTGCGAGGAATGACAAGCGGAAGAGGATCGACTTGGATTGGAAAGAGATCGAGCTATCCTGCTACGACTGAGTACGAGGTCAGTGCCAAGCCGACAGCCTCGTTTTGGTTGCTTCAATGGTAACAGATTAAACACGAGACAGCCAACTGTTCATTCATTTGAATTGCAATCCTATCTCACACTCACACGGCATCGTCGTCACGGCCGACCTGCGACGCATCCAAATCGTGTTGTTCTGGTTAGACGAGAACGCTGCCTTAAATCTAGAATGATAAGTGACATCATACGCAGTGTGGAATGTAGCGAAGTACAACTCTCTCAGATTGCTCCTTTTCCACACTGCTCAGTTCCTTCCAGTTGAGATGACACAGTTGCGATTGTTTGATTGATTGGACTGACTTACAGATCTTTCACTATTAATCATTCCGAAGTATAGAACGAGATAGAACAGCAGAACGTAATGACATCAGCTCATTCCTGTTGCCTTGCCTCCGCAGATCGGTCTCCAGCGACAGTTGTGCATGTTATGCAAGAAGGCGTCACAGCAATGCAGCCTCTTTCCAAGGCAACCAATCGCTCACCAGCCTCCACGTCGCGAGGAGGACGTGTAAGCGAGAGTTCCTGGAGTAGACAGGCATAAATCGATAGCACTACAGTGGCAGAACACCGACTGAAAGTGGATTTGCATAGATAATTGAGTTCAAAATAAACAGGCGATGTGATGTCGAGATGGTTCGTCTATTATTTGAAGTTGTCTGAAGCAGCGATGAGCATCTGTTAGCGTTGCATAATCTCAATATTATTATTTACTGCTGTTTTGATTAACTGCGGTTTCGGTAGGTGCAATAGCGGTTGCTGGCGTTAGGAAAGACAATTAAGGGCATAAAGGCCGTGAATCATAAAACAGACACTCGGTATCACTGCTTAAATTTGCGCGGGAAATTGAACTGTCTTTCTTTACTTAAACTGAGACTAATGAAGACGGTGTTTACTTCTAAGGCGCAGAGTCTAGCTGGTTTCAGAGATGTCAAATTTACAAGTATTTGTGGATGAATTTGTCGATGAGGCTGATTGCTTCGGTCGCTCCTGATGTGCCCTTAGCAAACATTGGCCGATATGGAGAGCTGGGCACATCATGTGACTGGCAGTCGGGACACTAGTTAGACACACTGCGGTAAAAGCGCTGCTTGTTATAATGCAGAAGACAGCAACTGATTAAAGTGCTAAGTAGCCATCGACTCAAACATTGCCAAATATGGCTTTTAACTTGAAAGTTTTAATTGGTTTGAATAGTAATCAATCATTTCTAGTTAGCTTCGCTCCGCCCGATCGAGCAGCAAGCGATGCAAATACGCTAAGTCGACTGCAGCTGACGTGGAAATCTGATTAAATACCGTAATCTAGAAGGATCCATTTGAAATTTCAGTCATACAATAGTCGACTATTATTCCCATTCGCAGGCTACAGTGAGCACTGCAGTTGCCATAGGAACAATGTACGAGGAGCCCTAAGTGCTACAGAATTTCCCCTTGTCTTGCCCATCCCTCTCAAGTATTCAATCGCTTAGCGAATGGACACGAGGCAGGTGGGATATGGTGCCATGCAATGCTTGACTTGAGAAAACACTATTTGTCTGAAGGTGAATGCGCTGAAATCGGAGGTCATGTTCGTTGGAGCAGAGACTGGTGACATTGCATCCATCACCGCTTTATCCACCTCGGGAATGTTATCTCCGAAGAAAGCACAAATTTCAGAAAATGCCATCAACTCACCTGTTATGCTCTGAACAAGGTTTCTATCGCGTAGAAGTCTGACGTATCGACAGATAAAACATCCACTACTATCTTATAGTGCACGGGGTGAATCTGTCGTGCTCTACGGCGGAGCGGCATGGAAACGTAGACGCAGTAAGACGCAGTAGAAATATGTTGATATGACGACGCATGACAAGACAGCCACGCAGTCAGCGTCCATCTACTGCTGGACGGTTGGTCCAAATGCGGGGAATTTAAACGAAGCAGAAGAGAGTCTCTGGGTGCTAGCTTTATGCTTCCATGAGTCCATTGCAGTGGCGTTATCTGCGGGCCAAGGAACAGACCCAGCGGGACTACATGTAATCATGAGAGGAGCGCTACGAAGCGAATCGCAAAGTGGTGGTTTCCCTTGGTTGCCATGGCTACGGGATAGCAAGGTGGGAGCCTGGATTGTCGAGGAGACTGCGGCAATTTCCACCCGTTTCTCGCCAATTTACGCGACGCGTGAGAAGCATCGTCACTGACCGACGACAGGGGTTTGTTATTCGATCTGGTCACATGACGCTACTTCGTGACGTCCTCTTTCTCGTCGATATCGCATGGCATTGATTGATGGGCGTGCTGATGCGGCACCATTGCTAGCGACATAAACCAATCACAGAACGATGCCATCACCAGTGTCTTCAAATAATAGACTGCGATGTTCCAATCAGAGGCAGCTGTCTTCAAGCGTTGGTTGACATCAATTGGGCTGTTTGCCACTCAATCATGTATGAGATCATTCTTTGTCAAAATACATCGATTTGCAAATGCTGATGATGCAGCTGACATGGATGCTGCTGAAGCGATGTTGTGGTTTGCGACCTGGCTTCTGCTGTCCAGTTTGCCGTGGGTATGGGTGCAGGTGGTGGCATACTGCGTTGCCCTTCCATCATGCTCAATGACATCACAGTGGGCCTCGTGTGAATATAATCCACGAGGAAATCCACCAGATCTCTGTTTTATCGCCTGCGGTCTGGCCGTGTGTTGTGATTGCCGCGCACCAATGACCGAGAGACTTGGAGCGAGTTAGAACAACAACAGCGGGCGGGCAGTGTGCGGTTTGTTCTCTGAATTCGCGCCCGGCGTGCTGTTGCTGAGTGAGCCAGAGAACGCCCTTCAGTCCAATTGCCAGTCTGGCTGACCATGGCCTAGCCGCATTCCCATATGGCACTTCGTGTCTTCGCCACATTCCCCATTCATTGTTGATGGCCTTCGAAGGCTTTAGCACGCATGGCGACAAGAAGCATGTTACCCCTTCTGCCTGTTCCTCGTTGTCGTAGCACGTCGAGCAAGACCTGCCTCATTCTGATCTGCACTGTCTTTCTCAGTTGCTCTGCGTTCAATTCGACCAGGAGATGCGGCCCGTGCAGATTATCCGCGTGTCCTCCTCAATCCATTGGCAACTGCGGAGCTGGCACGACCTTGGACCAATGTGGCTGCTGCGTCATCTGCAGGCGAACCGAAGGACAAAGTTGTGGAACCAACAGCAGTAGCCTGGGAGTATGTGCAGCGGGCCTTGCCTGCGTGAACGGCAGTGGTCAGAACGGAGGAGAGAGCGGCGTCTGCCGTCCGCAGAAAGGTAAGCAGTCGAGCAATATCATTGTGCCATGGTCTGTCCAAGGCCAGGATGATTTAGACAACTCCAGTTCATAGGTCACGCATTCCATTCGGCACAACGGATGACCTACGCCCTCACCATGAATTGGGAGCCACTTTGGAATTCATTCAGTCACCTTTTGCATTGGTATTCCCAAAGAGGTTCTGCTGCTATTCCACTTAACTTATCTCGACCGCACATCCACCTTCGAACATCTTTTAATGCCATCAAGAAGGCCGTCTGCGCATGTGCAGCTCCACCGAAACTCGATCTCTTGTGGACTTGGAGGTGTTGGCCTCCACTTCGTTGCAAATATTTATCTCAGAATGCATTGAAACCATTCGCTCTGCAAACAATGCCTTCGCGCAGTTGTTACCCTTGGCTGATACTAAATGACTGCTCTTTTCATCGCGTGACATACTTCTGTCAATGGGATTTGCGTTGTGATTCGCTTGTCTGCCTGGTGATTGTTTGGCGTTATTAGCAGCTACTTAGTAGCATTTGTTCTCCGTCGTTCTCTATTCGATCGTTTGTCTTTGCAGAGGTCTCGCGTGGGTGCACTTTCACAAACGGCCTCGTCTTCGATAGGTGCAATCGATACCACTGCTCGCCCCAGGGCATCCTTCAGAGCAGGCCCCTGTCGTGTTCTGAGCTGAGGTGTCATGGCGCTGGAAAGGCCGAACCGTGTTGTTCCAAGTGCAAGTTAAACGTCTCCGTCGACTGCGAGGTAGACCATTTGATCGTGGCGATCTCACTTGACTCCATGGGGGATCTGGTCTTTAGCAATTTCACATTCCTCGACCCGAAATGTCGTCCTCTTTTCAATTCCACGCATGCGCTATTTCGCAGCAGTTACAATTCGTGCGGGACGACATCTTCGTTTGATAAAGCGAGAAGCACTATGTTATATCGCAACACGATCACCACCAGCTCACTCCGCAGCCCTCTCAAGGACTACAAGAACAAACTGAGCATCGAGGTGTCGTGTCGTTTCAATTACTTTAGAGCCAAGTCGGAGACACTGTACCACGTGGTGGAGGAACAGATTGCAGGGGGAGCGAGGCTGTGGCTGACAACAGAAGGAGGTAAGAAACTGAAGAAAATAAGAACATTCCATGTTGGATCTCGTTTGAATTTCGTCGCCGTCGTTGTGAGACGCCTCGAGAAGTACGGACTCAAGGTTGCAGTGCAGTCGTGCTATTTGTCGAGAGCCAGGAAGACACATCGACTGCGACAGCTCATCGACAACGGGTGAGTTACCATGACAGCCAGTGCCAAGGCAGCGGGTAATGAGCTGTGAACATCTGTGTGCGGCTGTCCGTCTAAACTTTCACAGCACTGTTTCACATGTGGAGTAATTTCATTGCAGCTGCCCTGTCGAAAATTCAGTGAAGATACTGCGGACCTTCAACTCTGGCATGTGGTTTTCCTTCCGATCCCAGCGTGGTCGAAACTCCATTCCATTGACGTCCTACTTACATTGCTCCGTCGTCCTCTGCCACGTCAAAGAGACAAGAGGACTTTGTGGATTGGAAAAATGCCAAAAGACAAACAGCCTCTCTCTGTCAAACATCACCTGAAGCAGGGAAATGAGGCCATTCGTACTGAATACCATTCCTTAACTTATTTATAGTCTAGCGGTAATTATAAAAGTGACAAAACGGTGCAATGTAGCTTGTAGGTATAACGTAGCGATAAACTTTGAACTACAAAACTGTAATGTGACTCTTGAGTGGTCGAGGCATCAATTGCTCGTCTGTGCGAGGCTGAGCAGCTCAGTGGGTTCCATGGAGCGAGGCTACTTTGCCGATGATCATTAAGTCGCAGCTAAGACTCTAAAGACACAGGCGTACAAAAGATGAAGCCTGAAAATATCTCCTTTTCATTTTGGTCCAGACAAGGACAGTTGAGGGATTCGTTGCAGTCAGAGCCTCAAATAAATAAACGATGAACCGACCACGCTCATACAACGTCTGGAATGGACAGAACAGCAGGACAGATGCTTCCTTCGAAGACGCAGGTATCTGATGCTTACGAACGACAAGATTCGGAGTCAATTCGTTTATTAATTATCATCCTGATCGCATAAATTATAAATAGATAATTGAATAATTTCATTCAGAATATTTATTCCCTTGTATTAAATCTGTGTCGCTATTCTTCATGCGCCCTCACAGAACTATGTCAGCCGTAATTCATCTAATGATTTGGTGACTTGGGTCATGCTTGGGTTCAGAAGCTATGAAGTCACGCATTGCTTTGCTGTGAACAAGAGCGTGGTAATAAGTCAAGCGTCAGTCAAGCCATCTGCAATGGATGAAAACAGACAATTGGAATCGAGGCATTTGATCTGCCACAAAAACACAAATGCGGTCGAACTCCGCAGTGGCGCCGCCAGCCCATCTGAAAATGGGGGAGACAGGGTCTAAAGTTAATCTTAAATTTGTGGGAGATCACAGCGGAGTCCGCAATTGTTGTTCCCTTACAAGGCGTGACGACGAAAAGACAAGTGTCAAGCGAAACGAAAGATATTATATGCGCATGCGCTGTCTCTTACGTTTTGTCGTAGCGTAAGCTGGCCTTACTGATTGGTCGATCCAGGCTTCCGTCGGGCAGCCTGACGCCGATCTGGACGTAGCCTGCTCCACCGAGGTCAATGACGTGACCGACGACGAAGTAGTAGAAGCCCGCTTGGAGAAACACAGGATCGGAGACCTGCTGATCTGGTCGCCTGTAACAGGTCATTTGAAAGCACCTTTATCAAGCCTCACTTTAAGCTGCTTTGGTCTGCAGAAATGTGCTTAAAATCAGATTGACAACAATTAATGCATCAGTGGCAACAACTCACACTTCCCATCCAGTCGTTCCGGTCGGCCCTCCGCTGTTGTCTACTTTGTCAACGATCACTCGATCTTGCTTCGGGTTGACGCCGTCGTAGACCTTCATCGCGAAGCAATTGTCACCGGCGACGTAGAACGTGTAGCTGCCACACATCGGGGCCTGCTGGAACGAAGAGCAACTCCAAATAGCACGCCTCAAGGACACTCATATTAAGACTGTACACTGGTCAGTGGTAAGTCCGTAGTGGACAAAATGCGTTCAATGTAGAATTTCAAATGATTGAACAGCAACAACAAGTGCACTTCACCTTGTAATAAGCACGAATCCTGATGACGAAGTTTGGAATGAGATATTCTGGCAATGACGTCATCTTGTCAGGCAGGTACGGATCGGAATAATCCTCGTTGATGTAGCCGGAAAATTGCTGCAGAGACTCAAAACATGGCGACCAGTCAGTGAATCCGTGAAGGAATTCAGCCACGACACCCCGTGGAACTGCATAAGAGGAAACACATCCAATTGCCATTAGCAACAGCCACTGGAGATGACAAAGCCGGGTATTTAAAATTCGATTTCACTTACATAACTCATCCGATCTGCCCTGAAATTCAGCTATCCGAATTGGATCGTCGCGTCTTGGAATCTGAAACAGATCGCAAAGAGCTGTTGACGAAAGAAAAGAGCGAATTGCAGCATCAAGTTTTTGCGTGCTGTTGTAACTGACAAGTGCTATTTCTCGACCAACGATTTCCAAGTTCATCGATCCTCTTGAGCTGTCTTACCGCAAACTGCTAAACTCAACGGATGTATAGGACGGAATGGAAAGTGGGACAAGGAGAGGCTCCTTCTTGTTCGGAGGAAGGTAAACGAGGTTGTGAGTTGTGAGATTAGTTTGCAAATGACAGGAGCCTGGATGGAATTAAATTGGAAGATCATTGAGCGGTGTCATCTGAGACTCACCATTCCGTGAAAGACGAAGAGATCCAACTCAATGAAACGACCATCGTTCCTTTGCTGATTGCAATCATGATTCAAATAACAAACGCCGTCTTGCTGGCTGAAACTGACCGAAGTGCACTCCGGATAACGCAGATTGCAGCGAAGGAGGCAGCTCATCGCACTTGCTGCGACCACGGACACTTGGAGGTAGGATGATGCAGGCCTCCCTCTGGCGGCGACAGGGTAGACAATAGCGAGACCGTGGCTGTGCTTCAGCGGGACTAGCAGCGAGGCCAGAGACAGGACGGCTGCGAGTGCAACACTGCTCTTCAAAGTCATCGTCATCCCGCTCTTACTGGCGCTGGACCATTCGTGATAACTCACTGCTGTAATAACCTCTTGAGTAGCACATCGTCAGTGGGTGGCATGGTGGCACATTCATTCATAATGGATGGTTTCCAACACCGATCTGGAAAGATCCCCATGGCAACCATTGAATTCATTCGATTAATGCATCTCAATTTGTTGACCGGATATAAAATTAGAATAAATCATGAATGACATAAGGTCAACAGGCCAAGGGGGCAAGGGGGCAAGGGGCTGCAATCACCTTTCGCAGCACAAACATATTTTCCTGGCAGTGTCAATGCATCTAAACAACAAATACAACAGGCGACAAACAGCCTAGAAGCACAACGTAAACTTACTTCAGTTCTTCCTATTTACCATTGAGCATCAAACCTGCTCTTTCTAATTGAGTCGTGTTAATGTTGTCGTAAAGCAGAGTAATTTGCATAATGTATGTATGTATGTTTATTTAGTGGCAAAAATATTGACAGGCAAATACCACAATACCTACATTAATTACAGTTCTGCTGCAGTTGCGGGTTCGTCTTTTTTATTAAAGTTGAATTAGATTTCTTACTGATTCTGGTCCTCGATTTGTTTTATCTGTAATTTTTGAGCTATTTCAGCCTCGTTGTTTACCGGTCTCTTTTTCAGCTGAAAGGAGCAGCCAGCAGTTGTTGTCTTGACGACGGATTGTCATTCATCATGGCCGACATTCGGGCCAAAGTCTCCGGAGTCCTCTGTGCCGGAGTCCGACAGGATTAGAATTTATTGCTCGTGCCCTTGGTCTTTGCTTGCAATCCGAAAGTGGGTTTTATCATTGCAGCTCTAAGAAGGCACACGTTGAACGCTCATACTTACCTCCAAGTCCGCAGATGCATGGTTGAAGAAGTATAAACGGTGACAATTGTTGCGGACTAACTTTCTCCTCGCAGCTCAGCAGCTCAGGAATCATGCCTCCGAAGAAGAAGGTCGCAAAGAAGAAGAAGAAGGCTGGTAGAATACGATTGAATCTTTTCGTCATTTGACCGCCTTTTAAATTGGCTAACTTGTGAAACAATATTTCTCTTTTGCGACAATTAAATAGCTTTGTTTTGGTACTTCTTAGTTGAGCAGTGAGCACTGGTCAGCCGAGATCATATATTCCTAAATTTTCTAAATTGTACTTCAAATTGTGTTTTTGAAATTAAAATGTTCATTTTGATGCAATACAGTTTGTCTAATATTAGAAATTTGAAAGCAAGTAGAATGCTGCTTGGTATGCAAGTAATGAAAATAGCTTTCTTACATGCACTTTGAATGGGTTTTGGAAAGACAAGTTCAATGGCTACCAATGAAAACGAGTCATGATGATTTAAAATGATAATGAACCATCTTGATATAAAAACAAACTTGTTTTCAACTAAAAATCAAGTTCACGTGCACCACATGTGGGACAGCGTGAAAGTCTTACTTGGGTCTATTGATGCGAGAGCCGCAGTGCATCTGGAGTTAGGGTTGAATGATCTGACGTCTTTGGTGACTATTGTGGTTATGCATGCATGGCCTCGCAGGTAAAAGAATGCAACATGGTAAAGTTTCTGTTACAACACATTCCTATAATATTGTACAGTGAAACCTGTTTATAATGGTCACTTCTGGGACATGAGAAAAATGACCTTATAGACAGGTGGCCTTTCTGTTCAGGTTGATTTCTATAGATAGTGTCATTTTAGGGTTATGAAGAGTGGCCTTTATTCACAGGTGGCCGCTCTACTGTACTTGAGTTGTTTAGCATCGTTTCTCTTTCGTAGATTTGAGTCTTCTCAAAAATTTAATGGACTTGCTTCTTGCCTTCTGTTTCCAGCTTCTTCTGATGCAACATTAGAC
>OFHS01001767.1:13302-25171 GCA_900245855.1 Calvadosia cruxmelitensis
TAAACAAGAAACCTTGCACTTTTGTGTTCAGCATTGCGGACCGAAGTGTCACGCCGCGCTCAAGCCAGTGCTGCCACGATGCGATCAAAGCTGGTCGAGACGGAAGAAGCGGTGCTGTGCGAGAAACTAAGCAAGCAGGAACTTGTCTCAGGTAAGTGGATTAGGACACATTTAAAATAACATGCATCGTCACATAATGCACATTTGAAATGGCGAAATACTGCTGGCATGGATTGATTCAGAAGTGAACAGGAAGGGCTGTTGCCGCTGGAGTAGGATTGCTGTACCATTGCTTCCAACACTGCTGGAATGATAACATGTGTTATCTTTGGATTTGCATTGCAGAGGTCACACGTCAGCACAACAGTACAAGGTCAGAGCTGCTGCTCCAGATTGATTTCCTACAGCAGCGTGTCTCCTATCTCGAGGAGAAGTTGGGTATGCGTACGCATGCAACAACCTTATTCCGTCCTTAGCAGTTGCATTGCGTTTTACTAACAGCTAATTTTGATTCATTGTTTTTTCAGCAAGCACAGAACAGCAACTAGACAACGAGAAGAGAGAAAAGGCAACAATGCAACAGGAAAAAGATGACAAAATCACCGAGCTAGAGCTTACAATTGAACATCTGGAGTCGGCTTTTGAGAACATAATCCACGTGAGAATCATCCAAGTAACAACACAGTGCACTGCATGAGGCACTATATAGCGAAACAGTTAGTAGGCTGTTTGGTGGTGTAAGCGCGTTGTAGCTTCTCGATTGGCTGTGCAGCAGCAATCGCCTAATGCAAAGAAATGCAGAAGACATAACATTTTAATACACATGGCCGTTGAATGCAGTTTCAACGGTAATAGCACTGATAGCAGCTGTCATGTGAACCGTTGATGACTTATAGTGTGTGTCTTCCTCTTGGTCATAGGACACATTTGATGAACTGCAAGAGCAAGTCGATGCAGCACAGAACAGGAGATGTATCGAGACATCACATTGGGACGAAGAGCACAAGAGGGTGTTGGTCGAGTATGGCCTTGATCCGTTACTGCTGTGAAGCAATTAAGCTGTCGTTTCTTGCAAATGGAAGCCCTGGGCTGTGGACACTTGCTCCGGCCATTTTGCGCTAACAGACATATTGGATGTGGCAATTGTTTTGCTGCTCAATCTAAACTCGCCTTTGTCGGGCATATCATGGATGGGCAGAAAACCGAAATATCTCTGCATAATGCAGATGGCAGCAACTCACAAAAAGTAAAATGTCGTGCCTTCCTTACAGACTGACTGTCAAGAGTGTGGAATGGCAGCAATCTTTGGCGGAGTAAAATGGCATTGATGTAACATGCAATCTGGTCATTGGCAAAGTTGCCAGCAGATCAGAGATTGCGGGTAAAAAAAAAACAGTTCCCAAAAGACCAATGATTGTAATTATCTTAGTTTTAACACGCATATTTTCACAGCTCTTAACAAAAATTGGAATACAAAATTGGTGAATGATGAAGTTAATTTTTAGCATGAATGGTGTATTTACAGGAATTCAAAGTATTTATCATTTGTTGGTAGCAAAAGCACCACTACAGCTGCCGCAACGTCAACGACATTAGCAATGTCATCATCCCCAACTGTCATCAGGGTGTGACAACAAACAGCCAAAAGTATATAATCTACAAATCAAAATATGGCTGACAGGAAATGTCTGTTCCTTATAAACTGGCGTGTTGCGGCATCTAAGGCCTGGCACAACGTCTACGGCATCCAGCATGCATGCTTGATCCACATCAGGCTCTTGGAAATGGATTGTTCTGACTAGGTCCCAACCAAGGCCGATTGAACGTCCCATATCTACACGAAGAGGACATAGAACTCATAGCAACTCATCCATTCTGCGTTGCAGCGCAAAACCTCAAATGGCATCTCCAAATGACAGCACATGCAGCAGAGCAATGCAGGATTACCTTGACAACTCTGTCAGTTCCACATGTCAACAGTCGTGTCTTTGATAGGTCCAATGACATGTGCATGACGCGATGTTTGGCATCATGGAAGGACGCCAGTGACTCAGTACTGTAAACACAAACAACCGATCATCAAAAGAGGCATGGCATTAGTGGGAATTGATTGTAAGCATGAGTCTGAGACTTTTGATTAATCCAAAGAGTTCGATTGCTACACTTGTTCTGTCGAAGGTTTGCCTTAATGACACTACAGTATTTCTAACGTGGAAGTTCTTCTAACATGAATTTATCTCTGAGTCTGTAGTTTCTTTACATTTCAAATGAGGCAGCCAATGCGTTAGCTGCACAAAACATGGTCAAGGAGTAAGGCGTTCATGTTGGCCACAAACACCAGGAGCGCTCTACCAATATGTTGACAAAAAGCTATTGCTGCTGCTTGGACCATAGAGTATAAATTTCAATCTTGCATGTTTACATTCAATGCTAATCCATTTATGGGTAACACGTCTCGCATTAAAAAACCACTAACATCAGAAATCATGTTTTGCTTAAATGGGACAGTCTGACGAGTTGAATACGATTCCAACCTTGCTTGTTCCAAGTTGATCAACAAATTATGTTTTTTAGGCAAGTTGTATGTCGCCTAGGGTGGTTAAAAAAAGTCGACTTTCACAATGATACCGGGATCAATGCAAAAAAGTTGTGAAATAGGGTAAAAACGTTGCATGCAAAAGGAAAATCAATTCGAAGCACGTTTAGAACTCTCGAATCATCGTTTTGTGTTCTGCCGCATAGCGACTTGAACCGCACTAGCGGTGATGGCGAGCAGATGCGAAAGCACCGCCTTGTCAATCATTCTCAGCAGCAAGAGGAGTCAGGTTTCACAAGGCGTCTTCAGACAATTCAGCATAAAATTTGAAACTCTCGACCCGTCGTGGCAACTCTCCTTGCAAACTTCATGGCGTTGGTTTGCTCATTCACCTTTTTTTCACTCTGGACCACATTGAAACAGCCTTCAAGGGAGCTTATCAAAAAGTGTAGCCAGATGCGTAATCTTATTCAACATTCAGAGAACAAAAAGCAGAGATATCGACCTCTGAATGTTGACTGTTAAATGGTTTCTCAAACATCGCAGGATAACTGATTAAAGACCATTTCATACCCTGTTTTTCCCCTCCTTCCGAAACATCGCAAGCGCACGAGAAAGAGAATTGAAAGATGTCCAAGCATGTTTGAGTCAGCTCAGAAACATGATTAGTACAGTACACAAAATTACTATCTTTCTCTGGAGTGTAAAATTTGTTATTCGCGTCTTCAAATTTGAAGCGTACTGTACACTATAGGCTTGGCCTTTATCGCTCATCGTTTGATCTTCGCTGCACGTGCATTCATGTCGACATAGTCCCAATAACTGTACACAGCACCTTAGCCCTATTTGCGACCACAAAGTAAACACGATTCTCCTGATTGATCTGACATGCCTTCTGGATGGGAAGCACTTTACTTTGTCCAGCCATAATCAAATGATCGAATTCTTTTACCAGGAGTCTCATTAAATATTAAGAATAAAGCCAGATTTTAAAGAAACACAATTCTGTTGATGATATATGAGTTCCAATCATGATTGACTGGTTCTTCTGTCCATGGCAATTTGCTACTTTGTTCAGAAAATTGTTCAGAAGTCAAAGCTATGACTTTAAAGACACGGCTTGTAATACTCTTGTTCGAACTTGAAGCTATCAAAAACTGCATGCGGAATGCAGCGCAATTACCTTTCTAGCAACGGTATTATATTGCTTAGAATAGGCTGAGAAACAGTGTCGCAATCGTAATTATTGGCCTATCTCGAGATTGGCAGTGCAAACTTTTCCATCCACTGTTTCTGAAGGTGTATCATTATCCTCATGTGTATGATTTTTGCAAAATGTTAGATCGGACAGTCGTGCAGCTTAAGATCATATCCAATGGGAAG
The DNA here is from genome assembly GCA_900245855.1 of Calvadosia cruxmelitensis. Classification (NCBI taxonomy): domain Eukaryota; kingdom Metazoa; phylum Cnidaria; class Staurozoa; order Stauromedusae; family Kishinouyeidae; genus Calvadosia; species Calvadosia cruxmelitensis. The sequence goes on from OFHS01001767.1 coordinate 17,222, forward strand.
TGATAAAGCGAAATTGAACTTAAGCAGGCAGCCAGCATTACAGAGACGACGGAATGCTTATGCTGGACCTATATGCACTGATAGCATGACGATCTGATGTATGATTCTCTCTCCTAAGCGATTTCAATTCACGGCCGCAAGGCAAAGAGCCGAACGGAACGACATCACACAACAAGCCGAGCACAAATTGAGGAACAGATATATTTATTGGCTCCTAGTTAGACTGCTGAGTTTATTCGTAGTTCTAAATTGAATTTCTTAAAACTAACGCCGTTTATGGCTTTCAGGTTCGCGAGCCTCTTGGGACATGCCATGATTGCTCTACAAATGTTCAACATCATCATATGATGTATAGCAGCGTAATTGTCTTTTCCGTTGTCTCCGTGCGTTGTGAGACGATCAACTAGCCAGTTTACTATTGAGGACGTTCATTTCAAGTTCGCAACGAGATGACAACAGCAGGCTGCGTAATTCTAATCAATTTCCGAGAACACTTTCATGAAATTGGATAAGCGATCGTACACATGAAATTTGATTACCGCGACTCCTTAGTTGGATGCCGCGAAGGGCAATTTTGGAGTAAGGCTATGTAAAACTAAAATAGCTCACAGAAGTCGGAGGACAATAAAAGAAAAAACACGCTTACCGGAATCCTGAGTCATTTAGCTACACAGCGGTCTAAAGTTTACGTCCATAGAGCAAATGTGGCGACCACACAAAGATCATTTCAGAAGACCAGATTTTAGCTTGAAAATTGCTAGTCTGCCGTGCATTTAATCCAATTCTACCGCAACTACTGTTTGAATTGAACTGGTTTTGATATCAATATGTAGCTAAATGACGTGCAGATCCCGTGAAACCCTTGTCATATCTTACAACTTTTTCCATCGATGCCAATTTTAACTCTTATTCAGAAATTTGCTCATATATCAAAGTTGCAAGTTTGAAGGCGCGGTTTGTTATGTTTCCATACGTTTTCCAAGCTATAATTAAATTCATAAGAAAGGCAATTTATTTCTCTTTCTACCAAAAGTAAAATAATTAAATTACGCCCAAAACTGGCGTCAGAATTGAGATTGTACGAATTCAACCCGATTTGTGGTCAAAAAGGAAGTCGCGCAAGAAGGCTCAAGTGCTACGGCGAAAAACTGCTCAAAAGGGCAAAACTTCAAGCTCAATTCGATAGAGTTCTAAAGGTGCTTCAAATTGAATTTCCCTTTGCATGCAACGTTTTTACCCTGTTTCACAACTTTTTCGCCTTGATCCCGATAATATTTCGAAAGTCAACTTTTTTTGAACCACCCTAATGTCGCCACTATGAAAAAATGACAAAACAAAGGGGAACATCCTTTGGGTTTGCTCGTAATCAATGGCCTTTTGAACAAGAGTTTGAAATACTGAACTTGTTCAAATGTTCATAATTTTATGGCTACGAGTGTGTTCCAGTTATGTGTTTCAAAAGGGTGCACACATCTGATCTCTCTTGTCAGATTAATTGCCAAATGGGCGAAAGTAGGAGGGAAAGAACCCAATCAGAGGGCATCAGTAAGAAGTGTTAATCAACTCACTCATCAATGTCCACTGTGCTGAAGCACTCGGAGCACAGTCGCACAGGGTATTCAAATCCGTAAAGTGGTAATCGTGATGTCTGTGGACTGCACTTGTCGCAAACGGCCCTGCCACACTTTCTACAATGATGCTGAAAAGTAAACAAATTGAAAGTGTCATTGATGAATTGGACCGGGAAACTCGGACATCCTTTTACAGCAAATAATGAAAACAACTAAAACAAAATCGAAAAGCACTACCTGTCGAACGCCTATGATTTTCTGGTTCCACATGTACTTGAAGTTCCAGAAAAAGGGCTGCGTACATTTCTCACAAATGTCGCTCTGTGACCAGTTTGGCGTCTGGAAGTGGCAAACAAGACATACACACGTCAATGAGTCAGACGAGATGGATCGGTAGCAGTCTATCTAGCAAATATTGCAAAACATCACTTGCTTGATGCCATACGTCAGTCAGATTGAGGTATGCCATGCTACATGGCAGTAAGTGACAATCATGGCAACAAATGACGAGGACCAAATTCAGGTAGTTATAACACAGTCATGTAGGCTGCCAAACGAGGTATCCAACCTGCCATACCTCGTGTCTCTTCACTGTCATATCCCACACAACAAGAATTTCATCGTCGCCAGAGGAGAAAAGCTTGCCCTTGTGAGCTGCATAGCACAATCCACGGACCTTGTCCCTGCATGGCAACAGAACGTGAATTGAGGATCCATGGACCATGTTCATTAACACACAAAGTACAGTTGCAATTCAATCAGATCACAATGGCCTACTTGTGTCCTTGCAATTCCAGAGCTGTTCCCTGTTGACCTCCAATGTCCCAGATGATGATTGATTGGTCGTAGCTTCCAGAGAAGAGCCATTTCTCATCAGGGTCCCACGTCAGGCACTGGACGCTGCCACTGTGACCAACAAGAGATGTGACCACTGATAAGCCACCCTCGCCAAGCTTCAGCACACTGATCTTGCCACTGTAGTCGCCAAGGAAAACATAGCTAGAGCAAGAGTCGAACCTGAAGCACACGTCAAGGCAAACGACAAGAAACACTGTATCGCACCTCAGATAAACGTAATTGGTTGAAAAGCCCAACAATCTCATTCAAAGGGTGTGTCAGCAAATGGCATTCAACTAATTGGGACAACAGGCAACACAGCGATGCCCCCTTCATTTATCTTATCATGGAATGTATTGTCTAAATAAACATCTCAGCACATCAATTTACAATTAAATTTAGGACTTAGAAGCTGATGCATAAGGATATGCAGTACAAGCTACTTGTCTGTGTGACAATCCTTTCCCTTCTACAAACAGTAAACAGCGTCATCAAAAAAGCAGAGTTTCAAGAGTTTATCATGAAAAAAGACATTGGAAAGGATACTGCAAGCAAGTACACCATGATTCCGCGTTGTAGCCGCCGAGTCGCTTGCCGGAATTAGTGTCGTGATATTGGAAGTACTTATCACTGCTGCAGCTCAGTATCCAGCCATGTTCTGACGAATACACCACAGCCTTTACAGCCTTCATATGTGCTGAAAGAAAACCACGGGAAAATGACAATTTTGTCTTTCTAAAGTAATGTGGATACCGTGAGACTCATGTAATGTTTTATGCCTCATTTCAAAGGCGGAACAATCTGCGTGGGATGCTGTCAGCTATGTGCTAGTGGCACCTCTGCACAAGAGCCATTATGCCATGCTTACTAGATATCAAGACCACCTGCCTGGTCAACGAGCCACTTCTCAGGGGTCCCTTCAACTCAATATTGTCACATCAAAAGAACCGAATCCTACAGACTTTTCGTTCGACAGAATAGCAGACTAAAATGAAATTCAAAAGTTTAGTTGTCTGTTTATGGCTCACAGTGGTCCTAAAAGGCAAGGCTTTAATTTCCATCTATCGTCTCCCACTGCAAACCTGGCTTAATAAACGGTCACATGGAAACCACGTCACCCTAATTACATCCTTCTTCATCATCTAATTGGATGACGTCAACAGATGACAAATGAGCTGCAATGCGAGAAACAACGTCACAAACCTAAATAGTTTCGAATGTGTGCAAGACGATTGAGATCCTCTGTCATATTGAATTCCTGCAAATGAGTACAGATCATTAGCACTTGGTTGAATGATAATTGAATGTCCATCACCAGGGTTCTGCCGACGCTGGTCGGAGCCGGTCGGGCCCGACCGGCACCAAAGTTTACCGACCAGTACAGTCTAGCTCCCGACCGGCACTTTCCGTTCTGTCCCATATCAAATTTCACAAGATAAATGATAACTTAGACTGCTAGACGCAGGCTTGCACATCCTTCCACCAGTGGTGGAAATGCTTTTTCGTTGTGGACAACAAGTAGAAATAAACATAAGCATTCAATTCTTTCAAAATCCAGGTCAGTCAAGTCACTTTGCCATAAATAAATGAAGTCGACCTTTGAGCGACCGTAAGAATCGTAAATGTTATCACAAAGGAGCCAGACTCTGACAAAGTTTCCAAGAAACAACAGTAAGCTAGTTGAGTTATTGCATTCTTAAAATATATTTCAGAATCTCTAAAAGCAGCAGTGTTATTTAAAGTTATATCCCTCTCTGCCTCGCTCAACGCAACGCGAAGAGCACGTGTTTTGACTGTTTCAGGCACAGCCGCTCACATGAATTTCCCATCAAAAGATAATGGTGTGACCTTTACACCTCGAACAATGGCTGGTTCAAATGACGAATAGGTGTTGAATTTCAAAAGCCGTAAAACTAATGTAAACAAACTGTCGGGCAACGGAGATTGCCCTCAACTGCTCGAATTATGCACTGAGAAACGAAGCAGAGATGATTCTACTGTAGTTCTAGCCGTGCACCTTTGTTATAGGTAATGTATGTACAGTACACTGTTAAGTACTGTGCTGTATGGATGGAGTAGTCGTTCATTTATTGTCCATATTCATCAATTTAGTTGATTGATCTATAATAATCCTTGTGCAGAATTCCTGATAGTTTGATGAGTGAACATTCTACATGTCATCTTCTGGGGTGACCCTAATAATCATGGGTGTGGCACATGTGGGCGTGGCACTCAACATTTTATCCGGCACTCAATTTTGGCTGGGCAGAACCCTGTCCATCACACAATCTGAATGTAGCTGTGCATGACAAGCTGCCTTTCAAATAATAATGTGTCAGTTGGACAACTCTGTTGCTGTGTTTCCGTTAGTTTGACAACTCTACTTGCACGCAGTTCTACACACTTAACTAATGTCACGGCCTTGATAACTTACAGTAATGTTATATTAAACAAGTCGTGAGAAGTGCTAAGTTTACACTAGGGTTGCACTGTAAACAATTGTCTGAACCGATCAGCGACCAATCTCCAAATTAAACAATTATTCTGTTGTAAGGACAATTTATAAGCATGTCTATCTTGAGTGAGCAACTGCTGTTTTGTTCCCATTCATGAGTAACGCAATCCATGATTAACTCTGGAACTTGTTGCGTCGCAAATACACCGAATGAACATCAAAATCCATAGACGTGTTCAGCAAGACAATTAATGGTTGACGGTTGAAGCTTGTTGCTTCAGGACTACTTGGACGATGCGTCACGTGATAGCTGCCAGACTGGAAAGTGGGAAAGTCGCAATGTTTCAGTCGTTTTCCTAGTGCAAAGCCAGCTTTGGTTATTGTGAAATTCAGTATTTTATTCCAGGAGCACATTAACATGTCAACAAACGGAATACAGTGAAACCTGTCTATACAACGGTCACCTCTGGGACCTAAGAAACATAGATGCTCTACGAGCTGATTCACGGCGTAGGAACGAGAAGCAAATATTTATAATATTAGTATATTATAATAAATTGATTAACATCATCAATAAATAAATTAGAAAAAATAGTAGTGAAAAGATTCCAGAGATGTCAGAAGCACACAAACCATTTTCCTCGATTAGAACAGACCATACAACATCGTCGAACCTCGAACCCCAGACACCAAGTACCATCAAGCAATAATCCAACAGGCAAACCACAAACAAACAAAAAGTCATTCCACACGAAATTATCACAGCTGTAAACCCGATCCTCTTTGATTCTCTTTAAACTTTGCACACACTAAGATACATTTCAAACTAATATAATGGCAACATATTAGGTCTCAGTTGGGCATGGTTACGTAATTACGACGTCTTAAAGTTGCGATTGTTGAACAGGAGCTAACCCCCGTCTTTGGCGCGACTTGTGAATGACGAATGCATCTGTTGAATGAAGTTAATCACACCTCTTTTGTTTTCGTGAAGTGAAACTTGATCCGAACAATAGCAGTTGAATGCTGCTTGCGTTTAGTCGCGTCAAAGATGGGGGCTAGACCCTGTCCAACAAGAGGAGCTTGCGCTAGGAAGCTGTCAAAAACTGTCAAACCAAATACTTTGAAACGCTCTTGGCACGCAACTTTAGGGCCGTTTAGAAGAAATATTGTTTTTTAATAGAGTAACGCCCAAATATTCCCAGAACTCTTTTGATCAGTCGCTGGAGCCTATCGTAGTAGAGGTTTTGACGAAGTCTAACGAGAATCGGGATTGATATTTATTATCATTTTTGACTCACGGTTATTTATATTCCACTTTGAAGATTTCGTAAATTCATATATATATATATATATAAACAACCAATGCGAGTTAACAGCTGTGATGATATTGTGTGGAATGACCCAAAAGCAAAAACAGCCGATGTGACACTTCACAGGTTCTTCCAGTACTTAACCGCAAACTGCACAATAACAACAGACTCTTTCTGTCCGATAAACATTTCTAAGCCATCACGATCTTCAAAATCAACCAACTAAGCTGAGACAAGCGAACAATATCGAACAATGATCGGATCACCTTGCATTGAGCCCATCGCAGCAAAGTGAAGGCTTTTCAAACTCAGGTCGTGAACAACCAGCAAGGCAATTAAGACGCATGCACAATTATCAAACAACGTAACCAGGTGCGATTAAATCATTGATATAACTGAGTATAGTGTAAAGCCGAAACGAAATTAAGGCATTGCGTAAGCACAGTTGAATGTGACAAGAATTCCCACCATCGCCGTTGGGGGGATCAAATTTCCCACGGTCGGGAGAAGAGAAAAAATGAAAAATTTGTCCCTCCACAACATTGACCCACAGGTTACCATAGTAACCGTGAGTCAAAAATGACCTTGTAAACAGGTAGCCTTTCTGTCCAGGTTGATCTCTATAGAAAGTGTCATTTTGCGGTTATAAAGAGTGGCCTTTGTACACATGTGGCTGCTCTATAGAGGTGGCCGCTAATACACGTTTGGCTGTAATTGCTTTTCTAACTGAATCACCATAGCTTCGTTATCGCATGGATTGTTAGAGACTAGAACACCCGCTAGAGCAGAAAATGTTGGCAAATTTAGCTGTCTCAGCTACAAACTGGCAGTGTGTATGATTGCATCATCTTGTCTTTTGGTGAAATGGGTTCGGTCAAATGGGTACAGGATCGGTTTTACCAATCAAAGCCAATCACTTCTCGATCGGCATCAATCAAACAACTTGGGGGTGGGGGGCAGATGTGACGTCAGTATATTTCGAGCGGAGCGAGCATCGGCAACAGGCAACGCCCCATCAACGCGCCTTAATTGAGGAATTGAGCTATATCGAAATCAGCACATTCAGATTATTCCAGAACTCTGGCGACGTCTCGGGCCCATTGGGCACCTTCCTGATGCTGGTGGGCGCAAGCTAGGAGTGAGGGTTTTTTACTTTGAGCTTCCGTTCCACCGCTGTCGAATGCCAGAGGGCCGAAGTGCCTTTCCAGTTAATTCTGCATGTCTTTCCGCCATGTTTTCCCTTCCCGAGGACAAAAACGGAACAATGACGTCACGGGGAACACCCGTAAATAGACAATCGGCAGTTAGCCGTTGCAAAACGGAACGACAAGTGTCAACAAAACAGCAAGGCGAGTGAGGGCGAACGCCTCGTTCGTCCAAACGCTGCTCCACAAGATAGGTTTCCATGGCTACACAGGAGTACTGGCGTAGCCCCTTCCCCACTCCGTAGGACAGGTGGAGGTAAGAGCATGACAAGACGACTGACTGTATGGAGTCATCGAGAGCATCGCATGAAACAGCAATGTGACATTGACAATTGCAATAACAATTGAGTAATAATGTACACAACCGAGGTCAGCATTTTAAGCAACTTACTATTACCACGTGTCATCCACGTCATCATAATAAATTCCATGTCAGGCAAGGCAGTTAAATGTTTTCCTTAATTATTTGCTAAGTCAGTACTTTGTAATCCCATAATACTAAACGCGCTATGTTGTCTGTCTGTCGGTCTGTCTGTGTGTCTGTGGGTCTGTAAGTGCCCTCGAAACGC
>OFHS01001768.1:0-25163 GCA_900245855.1 Calvadosia cruxmelitensis
TATATTAATGATATTATACAGTAGCATAGTGTTATTTAGATACTAATTAACAAATCAAGTTAAAGAAAAATAAAGACAGCCTAGTCCGCACTTTTACCCATACAGTCCTTTACTGTACACAGAAGAGTACAATAAATGTTTTGTTTTCCCTTTTGTTTGCATTTAGTCATTTCAATTTGTCAAAAGAACTCAGTAGAATACAATTCAGATAAATTTCTGAACAATTTCTTTCCATAATCACAAAATGTGAAGAAAAATAAGAAATGCGACAGAAGAAATAATGCCCGGGCGGGATTCGAACCGCGGTCTGTACGCGTGTGACTCCAACACTTTAACCATTCGGCCATCAGTCAATCCAAATAAACGTGAAATTTCAGCTATTTATTTGTAAATATTAACAGAAGTACGGGGCTTTCCACTGCCCTCAAAATAGGCTGGTTTTGCAACACTACAACTCGAAATCCCAAAGTAAAGTACACATGGTAAAGAGAAGTGGCTACTTATTTAAATGAACATCAAGTCAGTACTTGGAAGTTTGCACGTCGAAGCACACACGGAAAGTGGACGTTGCTCTGTATCAAATAATTCAGTCAAAACGATAGCACAAAACTGGAAATAAATATGGCTGTGTTCTGCAGGCCAAGATCTGTCTAATGATGTAAATATTGTGAGCCAATCGCCAATGGCTAGCCGCCTGGAAGCCCGTCAAACGTGTGACGCAGTAACGAGAGAACGTGTAAGAAAGCCATGTTGACATTTCGAAACGGCTTCTAACAAAAGCGGCCTTTCACAAATTCCAGGTAAAACTTCACAGCCTTGCTGAAATTTCTTTAACAAAATGGAGTTCGATTTGCAACACCAACGTTAATTGAACAACACTCTGCAACGCCACTTTGCTTGCAAGGCAGCATGTTATCAGGAATGTTTACGCGACAAGATTGTCAAAAACAAAAATCAACGATTTTCCCACCACAGCATAGACTCTCGGGTTGCCATAGCAACCGTGAGTCAAAAAAAGAAGTACAGATTGTGAGGGTTGAGAAAAATCCAAAAATAAAAAGCATCGGAATTGCGCACAATCTGTCGTTTGGCAGACTTTAATAACTTGGAAGTAAAACAACTGGTGCTGCACAGGAACATTTTACTATAGAAACTATGGAACTATGGATAATGTTCCTTCTCAATGAGGGAAACATTGACTTTCACAGTAGTATCTAACAATTAAACAGGTCAGATGATCAATTGTTTATGTTACCCATTGAACAACACCATTTGTTCTGCATCGTATTTCTGAAGGAAAGGAGACGAAACCATGTCTCATTAATGATTCCAGTTCTTAGAAAGCAAATGACTGGATCTTTCTCAAAATCCAAATGGGACTCTACTGAATTCGCTCCTGAACCAGGAACATAAATATTGCGGACAGCTCTCAATTTACCATCCTGTTTAATTAAAAATTTAGCAAACTTTAGCGCTGCCTGCCTTGCTGCTTACTCGAATGCTCTAGCTGTGAGTTTGCGATTGTAATTCAACCAGTCGCACAACATATGTCAGCCAACTATATAATAAAATTCTATTAGAGGGTGTTTGTAACAAAAAATTAGCTACATATAATCCAACTAATTTTGCTCCTTAACAGAGACAACTACAAGGCTATTTGCAAATACGTCGAAAGCACAATTATTTTGATTTGTCAATCCAAATATTTCTAAAAGCAGTTTTCTGTTTAATGAAAATGGAGCGTTATGAGGCAGAAATAGAAAAAACGTTGCCTGTTTGTGGTTCAAATCCATTCACAGGAAAGAACAGCTACGCATAAAACAAGGGTCATTGCGTTACCAATTACAGTTCACGGAGCTTGCTCAAATCTTAGAATAGCTACAATCAATCAATCAATCAATCAATCAATCAATCAATCAATCAATCAATCAATCAATCAAGTATTTTGAAAGTCCTTTTGACAACCCTACTACGTATTATTACCAGTGTGATCACAGCAACAGCAATTAAAAGTAAGAGCAAAGAGGACACAAGTACCTTGTTATTGAGAGCAGAATTGAAAGGTGTTTCTTTGTTTTTATTCCTAGCTTCAACAGATGCTCCATTTTCAAGCAGCAATGCAACAATATCACCTGAAAACAATCAAGAAAAATCATATGAAATTAAGAATACAAATTATTAAACCACTGGTTGCTTTGCTGCTCCACTGTAACAGAGGGAAGTTTGTCACGCGATGGACCCCCCTGCCACACTCCTCTGTTTCTGCTTTCTTGCCACCTAAACTTGTGCGTCAGTCTAGTTCCAATTTAGCCCCTCGAATAACAAATGGGACTGCCATCAAATGGGACTGCCATCAAATAGTTGTAAAATGTATCATAGTAGAATCTAGTCAATGCTAAGCAGCTCCGGTGACACCCTAGTTAGAACTATTACTTGAAACTTTCTGAATATTCACGATGGATTCAAACACGCTGGTGTCTTTCAGGTGCATTGGAAAAATAATAGCAATTCTTGGTGTCCTTGTGGGGCTGTGTTGCTGGTGCATAAGGGACTCAACCAAGATTCACCCTCTTCTAACTACTCACAATCTTACGCTGTGGTATAATTCATGATCAATCTATGGCATATTATGTACTAGTCCAATAAACCATAGCTAGAAGCGTTGAAAAACATTTCCAAGAAAATTAATCTGTGCATTTGCAAGTATGATGCTTGATCGCTCACGCATCAGAAAAGTCTCGGATGAATCCCTTGGTGTGTTGCTAAATGAACATAATTTATGTCCATCGAACAAACATGTAACAAAACCTACAATAGAAAAATCGAAATTCTATTTAAATATTCAAATGGCATATATTAGTTAGATTCATGGTATGATGTATGTTTGTCCATGTTGAGGGACTCATGAGACACCTTTGTAAATGTGTGAGCTATCAAGCATCGTGCTTGAAAATATCAACTCATTGACATAATGAAGACAACATGTTCTTACTGAAACCCCATCTTGCAGCAGTGTGAAGAACAGTGTCACCAGCATCATTGCATGTATTGATCTCTAGTGATGTCAAGTGGGCTTTGGCACTGGTCAATATCTCTTCAACGCACTAGGACATACAAAGAACATACCTAAAGAATCCTTTGTATTACCAATATGTATAATTACCTTAGTTCACTTACCAATATGTATAATTACCTTAGTTCACTTACCAATATGTATAATTACCTTAGTTCACTTACCAATATGTATAATTACCTTAGTTCACAGCATTTCGCTATTATTGTATACACTGTTTATGGGTCTGAAATATATTCTATCTATCTAAAGAACATTAGCAACTGAGACAATCAGCTGTGAGGAAATATCTACTAGCAATACAAGTCCTGCATAATAGACCACTTTGATCCGGAAAGCATAATACTATAGAATTGCTGCCACTTTGTAGAATCATTGTGGAAATAACTAGCCATAGTAAGGTAAACAATTTTGAGTGAACTCTATCCCAACGTATGCAGAATGTGCAAAGCAGACACAGAATACGTTGATCTATCACTGTCTTACAGCCATATAAACTACTATTTGATGCTTCCTAAGTAAGAACCCGCTGGGTTGAATTTGAAGGTTTGATTATTCTACAGCTCATATTTCTAATCAATGGTTGCCTTTCAAACTTTACCAGTAGCACATTGTTGGGCATTTTGGGGAGAATTTTTGAACATTCAGCAGTTTGCAGAGGAACAAGGTATTAGGTTTCCAGTGGAGCTTTGCAAGTAGACTCAGTACTGAAGACCATCAACATTTGAGAAAGAAGCAGATGTTGCAATTTTCCTTGCCTTAGAGCAAATGTTTTACAAAAAATGGGCTGAAAAGTAGATAATTATATCAGAAAATCTTTCAAATTTTCTGCCATAATTCAAATTACAAAGAAACAATTCAGGCTCGAAGAGAATTAAATAGTCCTTGACGACCATGGCGATTTTCTGAATAAATGATGATGATGACCTTTGCATATCGAAGGTATATGTTCGTGCATGATTCACCTGCGATTTAGCAATCACAAACAATTACTCTGTCATCCTCACTCCTCAGCCATAAGTCAAGTAGCAGCAGTGTGTGTTTCTCAGAAGTCATTGTAAGTGGATGCTTAGAAGCGAGGAAGACAAAGATGATGGCACTCAAGTGGCTTGAAGTTCAGAAAATTCTCAAAAACATCTGGATTGCCAATCACTGCAAGAGCTATCAGTGCCCATTACCATTACAGCTCATTCAGAAACTAAAAAATGAAACATAGCATATAACTGGCTCCACATAGAAAGCACAATTGCCTGTAATATTTACACACTCTCTGAAGAGGAATCAGGCGCACAACAAAATTATATGTTACAAGACTAACCTTGAAATGTCCATTAGCAACGGCAAGGTGCAAGGGAGTGTTACCATCATTGTCTGTGAGATTAACTGACACCCCAAAGCGAATTAAAACATCCTAATAGGGAAAACAACAATAGAATGAAATAAAATGAACAAACATCAAAGACAACTTAACAAAAAGCAAAAGAAAGCAAAGTGGCTTTAAAGCAATTTGGGAAATGATGTTTACACGATGCAACATATTGTATGCAATGTTGATCTTATACAGGGAAACCTGTCTATAACGGTCAACTTTGGGACCTTAAAAAAATGACCTCTAAAGACAGGTGGCTTTTCTGCCAATATTAACGAATATGATATTAATAAACTGAGTCTGATCATTGAATATTTTTTTCTTACCACACAACGGTGATGGCCTCGAAGACAAGCCATATGCAATGGTGTACAACCATGATAGTTGACAGCGTTGATGATGGCTCTCTTATTGATAAGATTCAGCATGATATCATCACGGCCTGGTTAAATAAATACCACAGATAGAATATTACGATCGTCATACGCAATAGGAGCAGCGAGAGAAGGAGTGACATGGGTTGGGAAAATAGAGTACAGGTATATAATAAATAAACTCATTGCCATTAGTTGAGAGCTTGGCGTCGATGCTTGGTTTTAGGAGTTGTCGTAATGTGGGGTATTCGATGTAAGCAAGCGATCACAAGCTGACGAAGCTGCGGAACCTGTCACTTTCACAACCAAGCATCAGTCACACTGATAAGCAGTGGAAGAACTACAATTACAACTATTACGTGGAATGGGTGGGTGGCGAATAGAAAAATTCCTTGCTGTTACTCCTTGGACAAGTCATCCTGCATACAAACTAATTGCGACATGTTCGGCTTGCAACGCAAAATGATCGATTGCAGAGAGTGCGGTTTGGGCTGTGTTGCTAGCTACCTCGTGCAAGAGTGACTGCCTACTGGGCTCATCGCTGCCTAACTATTGCTTTGCAATGAGGTTGGTCAGAGGTCACCTGAGGTACTATCAATGGCTACGATGATCTACAGACGTGGTAGTCATGGTTTGAGTTTAACATTGCCTAAACGTCATTAGTTAAATCAACTAATTGGAATGGAGATTGAAAAGCTTTGCATGCTTTGAGCAGTCACGTTTCATTAACGCAAGTGTGCTGCCTTGGTCTTAGCTGACACAGTGGCTCAATAATTCACTAGTATTTCCTAATTATTTTATAGTAATCGGTCATTCAATCAACAGCCAAATAATTGTCTTAGTTTAGTCAAATCAGCGCAGTTTGAAGTGCATTTCTAGTTTTCTACAAACAAGTGACACAAAAGTTTACAATTCTCTACACAAGTCACCACTTTGAGTAAATAAAAAATAACGTATGTGAGAAGTAATATCTCAAAAAGAACTGCAGAGTAACAAATCATTAACACGTATCAAGCAACAATCCGGACACATGTAACATGCTGCTTACCATATTCTGCTGCAATGTGTAAGGCGGTTGAGCCAACATCATCTCTTGAGAAGACAGTGACAGCAGTTGGATCAGCTCGTCTCCTGAGAAACACAGAGGACAGTATGCAGATCTGCTCTAATGTCTAAAGCCATCTATGTGCTTCAGTTGTACTTAGCCCTGATACTACAAAAATATGACAAATTTACAATGCAGCAAACGAGGTCCCTTGGTTAATTAAACACTGTTCTTTCTACAAAAATAAGGTCATTTGCCAGCGATAAGACCACGGTAAACACATTCTTTGTTTAATGAAGTGTTCCCTTTCAATACTTTTGGCTACACAAGTTGGATCGATATCACACGCTGTCAAATCTGGCAAAATAAATATATAAATACAGCTAATCCAATCAACCAGGGTATAAGCATTTCTTGTATTTCATCAATAACACAAATGGTTTGAAGTCCAAATCCTTCCGTGGCCCGTCTTTGCAGATACATCCATCAATAGCAATAGCACAATTAATGGTTTTTGCCTACATCGGTGCATATTTATGTCCCAAACTGCCATTCCTTTGTCAACATGACAAATTAAGCACTTCCAAAATATTTTCAGCAGTACTGATTCAACAAAGACGTTTTCACTTGTTGTTTTCTAGAGCCGTTGTTCAAGTTGCGATGACTGATAGCCAGAGAAGAAGTCATCACCTGCACCGGTTAAATTAGAGTGGTCCCCAGCATACTGTTAATGATAGAATTTACAGAATTAAATTTCCCCATAGTTTCAACAAATATCAAGCACAGAACAGTCCTTATGTAAGTTTTTGGTCTGCACATATAAAGCAAAGCATCTTTAACTCATTTACGGCCACAAAAGACATCTATTTCTGTATAAGTCCATCCAATTATTCTCGGATTGTGCACCTGTGAAAATAGTTACCAACTTACCTGGCAACCAGTTGTTCACATGAGTCACAAGAGCAAAGCGGATGGCACAAGGTGTCTTTAGGTGTTCCAGGATCTTGAACCAAAGTGTCATTCAAAACACCAAGAACAGTATCAACTTTGCCTAGGCGGATTTGCTGAATAGAAAAAGTTCAAAAATCACACACAACCTACAGTAAGCATAAGGAATATACAAAAAATCTATGTTTTGTGTGCAATGCTATTTTGTGTCCAAAACCAAACAAAGGGGTTACATGGTTCTACAAATATCTGAACTTACCCTGGTCTATCAAATACCTTTGGGATTACAGTATACTGGGACTGAAATACGTTTCACTTGGCATAGCATGTGTCATTTGCAAAGAGGGGCAAGAAGGAAACTTCATTGCACAAAACAAGAACATTAAATATTCATGTATGGGTAAAATATCTAACTCAAAGCAGACTGGAGGACCCTGAGGGAGACAAGTGAAAGCTTATCAGGATAGCCTCCCTAAATAAAGACGATGATGATGATGATGATGAGACTGTTTACAAGTACTTTGCAAACAATAAATGCATTCAGTGACATTTACGCGACATTAGGCAATACTGCATACCTCAAATAAAAAATCAATTTTTGGAGGAAGTTGGCTTTTGTCGGAGGAGGAGTCTGATCGTTGAAATAGAGCATTGACAATGTTGGCCCGCTGCGATTAGAGTAGAGAAGCAAAACATTACATCAACAGATTACATAAAATGAAGAAACTAACAGAAACAATAGACAAGTCAAAAGTCAGATTGTCATAAGTACAACGAAGCTGCCTACATTTGCGAAATTAAAATATTTACATATAAGCGTACTTTATTTACATCTAACAAAGCAAAAGTAATTAAACAGGGAATTTGAGATGTTTGCAACCAGATGAGGGTACAGCTGATTTACATATGAGCAGTATGCACTGATAACAGATATCTTATTATATAATGCTACTTGCAATCAAAGATGAATCGCACACCGCCAAAAACACAGTTGGAATGTGTCCAATATCAGATCAATTGAGAACCTGGCAGTAACTTCTTTCTGCTGGTTGTTTGGCTATTATTCCCTTGTAGCAGTTTCATCAAGCAATTACATCAGCACTCAGAACGGCAATCAGCGCCCTTTGCCAGTCGCTATAAATTTCTTGTATTTTATAACACTGCCCTCTGGTGATCTGCACTCTCCAGGCTTCGGGAGGGCTGGCTACTCTCCGCCTTATCTATCTACCAACACCAACGTATACCTGACAATCAAGCAACAGCTAAACCTATTCATTGTCTAGTATATATCCTGTACCATTTAATTGACAAAGTAAATTGCAATTTTCTACTGAAACATATTTACATATACAGTGAAACCTGTCTATAATGGTCACCTATGAGACCTAAATGACCTTTCTAGACAGGTGGACTTTCTGTCCAGGTTGATTTCTATAGAAAGTATCATTTTTGGGTTACGAAGGGTGGCCTTGACTGATAGCATTCAATGTATGAATGATCTGGACTGCAGCAAACCTGGGCATGGCTTAAGCCATTCATTGCATCAAGTCGGCCACTTTTGATGTATTCAACGGCAGCCTCAACAGATGACAAATAAAACCTAACAACAAAAGGAGAGAGAACAAATAAGAAACAATCTTATAACCGCACAACGCATGTCACATGTATGCACATTGCACAACATTTAAGCAAACATAATGTTTCCATAGAAGTTCGTTTTGCATACATTAACTTAGAAGTCCTGGATGAGCGCGACGTGGGTGCTTAGTCGGTGCAAAGTATGCGACACGAGTTGTGCGCTGCTAGCATGGGAACTCTCTTATCACCAACCTAACGCCGAGCGAGCACAGTCACATTGATAAGCAATGAAGCTATTACTACTAGTCAAGTCGACTGACGAAACATAATGACAATGCATGTCATGGTAGAAGTGTTTTCATATGGATGATTTTCAGCTGAAGCTGACAATTTTGACAGCTAAGAAAAATCCTTGAAATTGATCATCACACATGATAGTATGGATGAATGCTCTTGAAACAATAACATTCTCTGGTGAAATCACATGCAGCAAAGGTCAACTCAGTTACACATTGAGATGCATTGCAACTGAACTTCATGGATTGGCTACAGCTGAGAAATTTGTCTGGTCCAGGTCTGGTCTATCGGTCGAGTCCAAGGAATATGGCGCATTCGACCGGCTTGTTCCATAGGTCAGCTGCCTGCAGGTTGGTTGGATTTGCTGCGCAGTTAAAAATGTGCTCAGTGTCATGCGTCCCAGTGCCACAATCCAATGGGACAGTCGGTTCAGACACCGCACTCGGATTTTTGCAACAGCAGATACGAGACTGGAATGGGAGTATTGTTAAGATGTGGCTGCGTGGACAACACAAATGCAATATGACAAATGATATGGTGACGTAGGGCTTTCTCTTGCACAATGCAGTAAAGGGCAATAGTGGCAAATCATGATTGCAAAACATTTTACTGGATTTCAAAGTCGCCGAAATATTACTTAGCTATTTGAGTTTTATTCATCCAGGACCACCAATACTTACCGGTATAGTTAAATATCAGTAAAACATAAACGTCTTCAAAAGGCAAACAATGTAATTTTACTCACTGAAATTCATCATTTCTACACTTTGAAAAATGAAAGTTGTGCATATAGGCAAGATTTGCTGACCTGAAAATTTGAAAAAATATACAAATCATAAAAGCAGGACACAGTGTGAGCAAAATGGAGAACACTATGTGCTAAAATCAAATAGACAGCTAGCAACAACATAGCTGTTTCATACCCACTGCTTGCAACTCTCATTTGAACTATTCAAAATATGTTAGTGTTTGCCATGGACAATATTCTACTAACTGTATTCTATGAAGCTGAGATCAGCTTCTAAAAACTACTAAAACCCTAGTAGGATCTAAATTGTTCTCTGGAGGGACAAAGGTGGGAGTCAATCACGAAATGCAAATCAGTTCTTCCACGACAAATCACTCAAAATTCAACCTGAACTTCTCAGATTCTTTTCTAAATTTGTGTAGCATACAATTATAACTAAGAGAATTGTAAAATCTTGGGTTAAAAGGTGTGAAACACATGAGATATACGCCACAAAAATGTTTGACTAGTCTGCTGATGTGAACCTTGCTGCGGACCTTTTCTTTTGTAACCCTTCATTCAAACATGGTCTCGAGAAATAAATTGTACGTTCAAATAGCTCTTGAGTAGCTGCTTTTGAAGATGATAAGCAGATGTTGCTAACATAGTAAACAAGTTCACTGAGTCAGATATAATGTTATAACTTTACGGATGGTTTCCAAAAAACCATGTTCAATTTCAAACAAAATTCTCATTGGAAGGGCAATTCCTGTAGAAGTGACTTCCAAAACTTCAGCACTAGCACACGGAATACGGCGGAGATGGGAGCAAAAATGTAAGGACTCATTTTTCAGATGGAGTTTTGTCACCTTCGAAGGTCTTTGCTTGTTTTGTCGTCAGTTTGAGACAATTATACAGAAATTGCCCAATCAGGAAGTATAAGGACTTCTGATTGTGTTAGGCTGATTATCAAGACAACTGGACACTCATGCCTCCCATAATCATCCGCCCTGCATTCGTATCAGCAACAGCAAAACAGCAGTTCTCACAGAAACGCGGAAAAACATCACGTCTAAATGCTTCCAAGTGTTTCTGAAATGGTTTGATCGCACATTTGCATTGGCATCTGCTTGGTAATTCTCAAGTCATGGAATAATCCGTCAGTCCGCTGTGATATAGTTTTAATGATTCTCGCCTAAACTTGTCCTAAATAGACACTCAACAGACTGATCAAAACTGTACGCATGCAGCACGTGGCTGCTTACCAGAGGATGACATCATTATGATAAAACAATAGGTACAACACAACAATAAAACAAACCACAAAAGACGCCTTGCATCTTCTGAATGATGGAAATCACTAACAGTAGCAATAATATCAAATAATTGTTTACTAAAATATAAAAAATCTATGGGAAATATACTCTGTTATTGCTTCCCTCTGTTTGCCTGGAAAGGCCAAGTTATCATGAATTATAAATCAGGGAAGACTTTTGATAAGGAAACTTGCTTTGCAGCTGTGTAGCTTTAACAATCATTCTATCTGGGAAATTCAACAATTGCATGCCCCACTTCAAAATTTGCGTTATCTTAATCTCAATGGCAACAAAAACAAAGAACTTCATTCCATAAAACCCAAGATTGTTCCATTGTTGCATATGACTTAAGCCGAGTTCACACGGAGCAATTTGATGCACGCAACACGGTCCCTGATCACCGACCCACAGGATACATTTAATATTGCGTCCCGCTTGCCGCTCACCATTCACACGAAGCAACAGCGTTGCTGTGGCTATAAAGCAGAAATTGCCACAGGGCGCACAAGTAGTAGAAAAGAACTATACTCCTTCAAATGCGCGGGAAAACGCATTTGGAATCGGTCGGCTTCCACAACAATTCTGGGGAAAGAGCTAAATCGAGTTTCTTTGCTGCCATCTTGAACTTACTGCCATCAAATTACTCCGTGTGAACTCGGCTTTACAAACTTACCAATTTGGAATTTCAGACTTGATGATGATAAACACTAAAATTGGCAGCAGGTCGTCGGCAGTAACTGGGCTTGCGGATTCTGAATACAATCACAAGAAAAGAACACAAACTTATTTGTAAATAAAAACCATAAGCAAACAATGGATTATATTAGGCATTCTGAGTCTATACCTGTCTGTTTCATTGTACCACTGTCCAAGATACACCCCACAGTGAACTTGATAACACACAATTTCTCCAGGGGTGTTTGGAACTAGAAAAGAGCCATAATCAAGGCATCTTATTATAGACATAGCGCAAGCCATATCACAGCATCGAAGAAAAGTGAACAATCAAACATGAATGCAGTCAAACACAGTGTAACCCCGACACCCCGTTAATATCACCTCAGTTAATATCACAGCAAGCTTAATATCACTTCAGTTCAAAACCAAGCTCTTTCTAAATCAACTACGTCTTGTATCTTTATTTGGAAATATCAAATAATCAAAAAGAGTTCACATGTAGAAGGTACAGAAGTACACTAAAACTACATGGTTGATTGTTATATATACATCTTGTTCAAATTATACAATTTACATTTAGGTGAGAATTTAGTTTAGCTTTGAATGACGGAAGTGTCTTTGCCATAACAATATCCTCGGGCAATGAGTTCCACTCACGAACAGTGCGGTGGAAGAAATCCCAATATCGTGTATTGCTCTTTGCTCTGTCAATAAGGAGTTTTTGACTGTGGCTGCGGGTGCTGAAAGCTTTGCCAACTAACAAGTGTTTCGGGAGACACATGTTTGCAGCGTTGTTTAATATCTTGTACATTTGACATAGATCATGTACATGTACATGTACCCGCTTGAAATCACGACCCGCTTATTATCACGATTTTCGGCTGGAAAAACATAGCAACGTTTCACTGTAATTCTTAAAGTGACTTTCCAGTCTTTGAGGACTCAATGGATCTTGACAGAATAACATTTGCTGGTCATGGCAATACCAATTTCATAGAGCACTTTCTGTATCTATTTACAATTACTTTTCAAGACAGCATGATGTTTAAAGAACCCAACCTGACTTAGACAAAAGGAGTTGAGCATCAAAAAGGTTGACGGCATTTGAAATGTCTAAAACATCATGCACCGACAGAAAAAAATGAACTATAATGTTGATACCTTGCAAATACTCCTATCTGCTTCAAATGTTCGATCTCAAAATGGCGAGGTGCCTATTGATTTGAGTAAAGCCCCTTGCCGGGAAAGGCAGTCCCTCTGTTTGGGAAATAATGATAAGCAGCTTCCACTGTGCAAGGCATGTCAGCTATTTCTGAGTTGTTGTTGTACCTCATGTCAGAGTTGCTGTTGTACCTCTATCGTGATTGGTTGTCCCTTGTTCTTCGTCGCTGTTGTCATTGAACTGTTTAAATTGTTACCACTGTTCTCACTCGTCGCCATGTCTTGGATGCTGTCCATCTCTTTGTCAGTTGCTGTTGTACCTCCATCGTGATTGGTTGTCCCTTGTTCTTGGTCGCTGTTGTCATTGGACTGTTTAAATTGTTACCGTTGTTCTCACCCGTCGCCATGTCTTGGATGCTGTCCATCTCTTCGTAAGTTGCTGTTGTACCTCCGTCGTGATTGGCTGTCGCTTGTTCTTTGTCGCTGCTGTCATTGGACTGTTTAAATTGTCACCGTTAAGTACTGTATGTCAGTTTTCCGTTGTTCAGTTCAATCTGTAAATTTTCAATTCTATACCAACTTATACACTTTTCTATGGTGTATTATGATGATGCCATCCCCATGTATTCCCATGTATTTGCTCCGTGAAAACAAGCATTAAGTTGCTTATCGCATTTTTAAAATAAATAATTATGATTTCATTGCAGTACTACCTTCTCTAAATTGCACTTCTAAGCGAATACACCAACACACCTTGTTAAGATTGGACAAGACTTTCTTGGATTTTGGGATGTTTTTCCTACAATGAATTGAAATAATTAAATCATACCTGAAGAAAAGCAATTTCATTGCTTTACAAATACAACCTCAAGAAAGGGAATCAAAACATTCAAGGTACCTCCCGAAGAAACAAAAAAATATCACCATGAAAGTACTTCACCATGATCATATTTATGTAAATGTGAAGAGCAAAAAACTCAGACGATGATTAGGGTGAAGGAATATTGGATGACTTTTAAATCAGAAAAAACAAACATCTCTTCAGACAGCAAGGGAAGAATCAACTGCCTCAGTAGTCAGTATAGATCTGACACCATTGTTGCATTCCAGCTACAAAGTATCAATGTGACAACAGAAAGTATACATGAGTCGGATTAGACAGACATGTGGTATTACATTTCGCAGACTTCCTCCAGGCTTTCAATAGCACCTACCACAAGTTGGGTTTAATCCCCAAGTCTTTGACTTGAAGGTCGGCAAGATTTCTTGTAGCTTTATTCAGAGTAGCGTCCTAGAATGTTGGCAAACTGCTACTTAAAAATTGCAAACAAAATTACCACTATAGCAAAATGCAGCTGAGAATGCTTCTGACAATAACTTCAAGTTACTTTGAAAACTACATGCTCCACTTAGCCCAAAAAGTTCAATTTGTACATGGACAATGTCGAAGGTTTGCCAATGGATGAATCGGTCTCCACGTTATTTTACTGAATATTCTTCATCATTACACCACGCAGATAATGCAACGTATACATAGTTTAAACTACAACCGTTGAAAGCTGACTTTTACCTGTGAGGCCAAGAAGGAACTCAGGCCCTTGAAAACTTTCTTGTGAAGTGCATGCATCACATATGTCTATAACAGACAAAAAGAAACATACAGCATCTATGAATCCCATAAGCCAATACTGAACACACCTCATCATCATCATAATTTACTTTCAAAAATGTATCGAAAGAGGCATCGTAGCAAAAGGCGGTAAAAGAACTACAATTACGATAGTATGAGTTAAAATTCTACGTAGTACTTGTTAAAATTCTTAATTACTATTTCTATTTAAAATCGTTTATGTCTATTTAAAGTGTCTAAAAGCTTGATTTCAATGTTTTTAAGTTTGCCATGCCTCTCTTCAGTTTCTCTGTTGGAGGATGAGCAAAGACCAGAGAACACACCTCATGGCAGTCAGCCTGACGAAAACTCAAGTTAATAGAATGGAATGTAAGAAAAATCTAGTGTTGGCTACAGACGTAGTGTCACAGCGTTACAAGTGAGTAATCATGCTGCTTACTGAGTTACATAGAACAAACGAGAATTGGCATCATTATTTATCTGCAGATTGCCTTTGAGAACAATGCAAATAATGTAACACAATGTTGCCTTGGTCCTACTCCCATAAGTTTCTGGCATTAACACACTGCAAAAACAGTTTTATTTTGTGAAAACGCTAAATAGTTATCTGTAATCTTTAGTCTGGCCACTACAACAGTCCTAAGGATAAATGAAGCAGAATTAAATGGTATTATTAATTTAGACAGATAGTAGATCAGTTAAAGCAATCACTTTGCATGACAAATTTGGCTGTCTTATAAGCCCAACCCATTGTTTGCAAACGGATACAAACCTCGACAGAAAGCTTGACATTGTCCATGAAGAGTTTACTAGAGGCAGCAGGTCTTCTCTGAAGTTGAAAAATGGAAATACACATGAGCATACACTGAAGCATGGGAAACGCAAAGGCATAGAAAACACCATTGCCAAACGCCTGCTGACTCTAATGCCGATTGGCATCAGACGCGGCCTCAGCCAGGTGCGAACCCGCTGGATTTATGGCTTCTGACGATGGACTGATCCACCTATCACCACATTCATCCTGCGGACGGCCAATCGCAAACTCCTTCACCCCATCACCCCTCAACGACACCCAATGACGCTCAGAGTGGGCGTATAACATGGTTGCCAACGGGCTGGCAACAATGCAGGCTCACAACGAAATTTATCATTCAATATCACAAAACACACCTGCGGAAGACTTTGATTTGAGTATTACTCTCCTATATGATAAGCTTCAAATTGAATCCAGAGATTTCCAAGTTTCTCTGTGTGAGTAGAGTTTGCACACTAGGTTTGTCTGCTTGAAACTAACAAACAAATGCGTCTCTTCAGGAAGTTATACAACCAAATGAAACTTGCATACACACATTCATTTCGAAGAAATTGAAAGGTAATCAGTTAAATAAAACTCATTGTATAGCATAAATTCCATGAACCTAATGCACTGTTTAATATTCCCATAACATCGATGCCGCAATTTAGAAGGACAGCGGTCGGAGCGCATTGGTTTACTAACATGGTCAATAGCGTTGAAATGGTTATCTGCGCAACCATCCTCGTGGCACGGTGCCGACAGGCATGTATGATCATGATCAACATCTTGAATCAGTATGTAATATAAACAGTCTGAATATGTGACGTACCATATGAGATTCATGAAGAATCAGTTGAAGTGCTCTTGTGAACACAGCATCAGCAGCATCCTATCCAATAACAAAGAGAAAAAATAGTAATTTTTATTTTTCTTTACATCAAAAATGCAAGCTCACATTTGAGGAAATTGACCATTAAAATGAAGTTAAATTTGAACAGAAGAGAGATCACGACTTCCATTGGGGTCATGTGGTAACCAATAGACTATTGGACATTACGACTGTATGCAAACAAGTTGACTAGCAACTGATTACAAAGATGTGACTTGGTAAGTAGCCCAGGGACCAATGACGAGGACCAAGGAATAGCTTGTGACCATAGATTAGATAGGATCACCTTACTAGAAACTGTATCAGAAGATCTTTCTACCGGTTGCTCGGTATGAGAAGGGATTGTTACAATTATGATATCGGCATTTCTCTTAGATTCCTTTGCTCTCAGATTGGTTTTTGTTAAAATGTCACATTCTACAAGGAACAGTCATGATTCTGCGAACCCTCGGCAGTGAGTGTCCCGCCTGCCTTGTCAGAGGAAAAGTGCAGCTGTCTTGTTTAATTTAACCTTTGTCCTGCTTATAAAACTAGTTAAATGAAGACTTTAAGTCGCTTTATCGATTGCTGATTGGTTGATCGATAGAGACTAACTATCTGATTGGCTATATGTTGCTACTTTGAATTGCTTTAAGAACGTGTACACACGTCAATAGCAGGACAAGGGTTAAAATGTTAACACAAGCAGCATCCTACACACCAAAAGCCAGACATGATGACAAGATCTTGTATAACTTACAACAGCATGGCGAATTGATTCACTTTCCAGACGCTCAAATGTTGGAGTAAACATTCTAAGAATATCATCAATCTTGTGCCTGGCTCTTCTTGAACCTATTGAAGCAAAAAAGACAAATATCATTATCATCATTATTATGATCATTATTATCATCATCATCATCATCATCATTATCTGAGGAGACAATGAAATTTATGATTCTTCTCCTTTGGGAACCTTACACAACAAATCAACACATCTAAAAGCCTCGACCATATAGAGTCTCTGAGTGTTGTCCGGATTGTTGCAAATTGGGTAAATAGACAAAAACCGAAAAGCTTTGTGTTTCTTTTTCTTGGTTACGGTCCGATGAGAAGAGGCAAACTAAGAGGTCTTTGCATGATTATTAGAAATAAACTTCAAAAGTGATGACAAATAGGGCACTGTAAGACCTTTAATGCATCTATCATGTTCACATGCGCAAATTGAAGCAATTACAAAACTCAGCTGGCATGACTATTGTCTAATGTCTATACAGCACAATTTTTTTCTTTTTTGAACTGCCACACATGGAGACAGACACGTTTTTGGATGAAACCAGGCAATGGTCCAGCATTTTGTATGTTCTCAGACAAGGTGCGCTGCACTAGGGTAACTCTAGCAAGTTTGAACTGCACATGAATTCATGAATTCTCTCGCACATGAATTCTCTTTCAGCATATGAATTCTCTTTCAATCATTTCAATGCCTACACATTGCTGACTTTTTCCGGCTACAATCCAAACATGAAACCGCCTGTACAAGAAAACAGTAATTAGTAACAGTTGAGCCTTACCTGAAGCACCCCATAGGAAATCAACACAGTTCTGCATTGTCTCCAGTGTTTGGACAGCTGGTTCAACTGATGCTGTGAAAACTGAAAGTAAAGTGGAAGCTTGAGCAATAATAAAAAATAATAATACACAAAATTAATAATAAATTAATAAATTTAATAAAAAATCTATCTACAGTCAAACCTGTATTAGTGGCCACCTCTATAGAGGAGCCACCTGTGCTTAAGGCCACTATTCGTAACATCAAAACAACACTTAAATCAACCTGTACAGAAAGCCACCTGTATATAAAGGTCATTTTCTTCATGTCCAAGAGGTGACTGTTATAGACAGGTTTCACTGTATCTATCTAATATACAATGTAATGGCAAAGCATCTAGTATAAGTAATTCAAATATTGAAAATGAAGTAAACAAAGCTATTAAAATTTTCTTGAAGTTAAACTCTGGACGAGTATCGTGGGACTCAAAGAAACGCTTGAGCTTCCACGAATGCCGGGTTGACATATGCCGGCCCCACCACATAAAGTAGGAATTACACAGGCGGGAGTGTAAGACAATGCAATATGCTGCCAGAAGACGTTTTTGCACAAATCTTCAAATCTCCGTATTTAACCAGTATTTGGAACAGCATTTTCAAACAAATGATTTCGCGTTAATGTAGAATTGCACATTCTGGTTTCAGTAAATCAATCCACATCATATAAGCACATGTAAACATTGCATTCTGTCTGTGCATTCATTATCTGCTTTTAAGTACATATATGCCTTTTTATAAGCCATCACAAACTACAATGCACAGACCAACCACCCCATGACGATTGTGCTCCACCATTATCTAACTGATTAACGCAGACCCGGGCAAATGCGGTTTACCTACTAAGAACAATTGCGACAAGATCTGCTCCGAATGTTCTGACACAGCAAGAGGCGATTGCCATGGCCAGTTGGCCACACCCAGGGACCGATGGCAAGCTGCCATAAAAATCTACTGTTTCAAATCAGTGATTCCCGCCTCGCTTCCCCGAGGAGCGATTAAGCGTTGGCTGATGATGATTTAAGCCAGTTTTATCATCTGTGAAAACGGAACACCTCTTAATTGCTCCTTGGTGGCCGCTCAACACAGGCATAACAGTCATGCAATAGCAACACAAGCATTGGACATATTTTTTTTGGACTTACCTCCGCCATCCAGCGGTTGCTCAAGACATATCACTTGGTAACTCTCTTGATTTGCATTGAAGAACGTTTCCTGGAACAGGATCTTGACCTACAACAAAACATTCCAGCCCTCAAAGCTGCAATGATCTTACAGTGGTGTCCACAAAAGCTGAATAAGTTAGTAGAAAGGAGTTTCAGCTTACCGACTTGACCTCTTGGAATCCCTTTGTTGTGACTATGAATGTCCCATTGATTTCAACAGCCTAAAAGACAAGCAACGACATTGTGAAGATTCGAAACTGAAACCACAGCAGAGCTGATGCAGAAAGAGATAAACCTTCATCAGCACTTTGAAGCCATCAAGTCTGGGAATCAACCACAAACTTCAACACTTGTTTTAACATTCCACCTTTAAGGAATGGCTCAGATAGTGGAGAAAAATAACTATAGGTGTTTCATTATTAAGTAATCGGTGAAGGTCTCTAAATAGCCAATTTGCATGACAACCGAAAGAGCGGCCGTCTTATGTGCAGGCGGAGTGAGCCGGGCAAGAAATGCATGTTGAGGACATGAAGTGTTGGTTTTTGTTCGGCAAAGAATTTTGAAGAAGATAATTATTGGTGTGTTTTTTTCATTGAAATGTTTAAACCTACGATAATGATTTAAAATGAACTAATGACACCTTTATTGCCCTTCCTTGTCAATGTGAAAGCAATTCCAACGGGTTATATCTCTATATATACCAAACTCAGCCCATCCAAAACAGACTGGAACAATGTTAACGACTAAACGGCAGCTTGATAATTCACTAAATCCATCAGAGATGTACTTGTTCCTGGTTTTGCAAATAAAGAAAGCAGAACTTAGGGTCACTGGTCCTGGATTTTGCCTCAGTGTTTTGATATTCCAGGAAAACACTAGTTATGCACGAATAAATGCATGGCAGGCCCTTCCAGGTCAATCCACATTATATCATCGAAGTTTTGCCAGGCAGTTCTAATTCAGAGTCGGTAGACTGCAAACTGAATTACTATTTGATGATAATAATCATTTCAAAATCATCATGAGCAACTGAACCAACTTTGCTATCATAAACAGATTCACATTCAGATCTCCCAAAAGTACCAGGCATTACCCGAACCAAGAACAGAACTTACTTCTGCTCTTACCCACGCTCAACGCAGCATGAAGAGCACATGCTTTGACAGTTTCAAAACAGCCCTTCAGATGAATTTGCCATCAAAAGATAGTAGTGTGACCCTAACACCCAGAACAATAGCTGGCACAAACAGCTGTTGAATTTCAAAAACTGTAACATTAATATAAACAAACAGAACTGCGGCAGTACTGCTGCCGGGTTTTCAAGATCAGCACATGCCGTGCAATCGCTGTATTGTGTTCGTGGTGATAACGTCCGCGAAAAAAGAAACAGCAAAAAGCAAATTAAGTAGCTCAATTTGCGATATTTAAGATATTATCAAAAACTATTTGTGATTCTTCGAAACTGAATTGCAATCGCCAGCCCGTTACATCTAAGCATGAGTATTTCTGTCAATATTACTTTCTATATTTTTTTTTAAAAATTATCTCTTTCTGTTCAGCTCATCATTGCAGTCGTTTCCTAAGAAACACTCGGACATGGTACAAAAAATCACGAACACAGCCTCACCTTTCCATTGTTGGTCAAATACACTGACTCATTGTCCTCACTCTTCTTCAGGGTATGAGATTCGAAGCATGGTAAATTGTAGCTACTTCTGTTTGTGGATCCCTTTCTTGGTATGCAAATCTAAGGGGGAACAGAGCAAATGCCTTGTTGACTTATTTGCAATCATCATACTACATCAATGAGATAACCTAATATTAACAATGAAATCTGAGAGCTTAATTGATACAGAATAAAATTTTTAATATCACCTTGGTTAATATCATAACGCGCTTACCATGATTTTAGTTAGAGAACCAGGATCTGTTAGAATCAATTATTCATGCAGTATAACTCGGTTATTATCACACCTTCGGGAAAATAGTAAAACGTGATATTGTCTGAGGTGTGACAACAACCAAGTCTCGTACCCAGATCTATAATTATGCGGAAACGGCTCAAACAATAACAAACAGCTGGCCATCAAACAGACGACTCTGTATGGCTATCAAACAGAGTTATTCGGGACATGCTGATCATGACAACAACCCCCATCATGCAATTTGCGGGCTGCTTTTCGTCCTGAAATGAGTGTTTTAGGTACAAAATCGAGGATTATCGACATTTTAACGTTGTTATGTAGCCAGACAAATCGAAATTAGATGGGAACAACCAAAACACGCATTCGAGATATCTATTAACTTTCTAAAACGTAGAGTTTGAACGTGAGGCAAAGTGCTGTTGCTCAATATTAGTTAATGGAGTCGTAGGACAGGCGCCGCACAAGTTCAAGAGTTTCTTTGTAGTTCTTCAAATGATGATGATGAACATGGCCAAACATGTGCTCTTTCGGAAGCTCGTTTTTTACTCTTTCCAGCCCATGTCTCCATTCTGTAATTCAAAGGAAAAATCGTGGGAGACCTACATCAGTCATACAGGGGTGATCTCTACCCTGCGCTCCTGAATTTACATCTGCAGGTTGCACTATGTATGTTCGCTTAAAACCAAAACATACTAAAGAAGCTGGCTGTTCGAAGTTCGAAAGTGATGTTCTTCTTGCTCTTTTGAATTGGCCACGTCAATGCTTATACAGCCCCTTTTCTATGTGCTGATCTGAGGCTAAGGTTTACATTTTATAATAAATATTTAATAAACAAAGAAAGTACTAAAAGGGCAAACAAAGACGCAGTTTTATTTTCAGAGTGTATTTAAAACAAATTGTTAATACAAAATCTATCTTTTCTTATCAAGCATAACGCAAAACAATGTTAAACAATTTGCCATTTAAATATATATAAGGTACTTACTATAAAGCTAACCAAAACCGTAGGAGCTGCATCAAGACTGTTACCAAATATCAATTTAATTATTGCTATCCGCATTAAAATGACACAGCTTCCAAGACAATGGTCGTTACTCTTGTGGGCTGAAAAGACATCACACAATCAGTTTCTTTTCTGTTGTGACTTTAACAGTGATGTAATAAAGGTCAATCTCAGGAACCTTTCTCATAGCTACAGCAACTGCTTACACTGTTGCCTTGATGTCACAATTCAGAAGTACCAGTGACAATGCCTTAAATTCACAACTTGGTTGCAGGCGTTTGAAGGGTTCTGGGCAATTCTGTGTGACGGTGCACCTAACCTTGAATGCCTTAACCCAATTTCATCCACATTTCGCGCGGCAAAGATCATGATACTTTGGACAAAATATTTTGAACAGATTATTTTTGGGGATGAAATGCATCGCTGAGGCATTTCTTGGACCTTGCCATACATTGGTGGGATCTCATACACTTTCAATTCCAGACAGTCCATTTACATCATTCCGACATTTCGGCATGACGTCAAAAGTGTCACGGCGACACATAATTGCCTGCAATTTTGGGCAGGTGTAAATGCGCCATAAGGTAATTATAGAACATCTACCAATTTACTAACTCGGCAAGTAATTAGTCATAGCTAACATTACGTAAATGAGCTAGCCCAGTAACTTTTGTTTGGTGTTTTGAGCCTTTGAAACGCACTGCATGTACCAATGGAGATCGAGTGACTTGATGGGATAGTTCAAAAGGGGTAAACAGGACGGAGGTTAGCTTAAACGGGTTAGGCCTACGTTTTGAAATCAAATTTTTAGGAAACACGCACACTCTAGGCCTACTGAGTCTAGCAAGCAAGTTCATGATACTTTTCAGTTTTTATATACAAACAAAACATGGGTACCTAGCGAAAAAATTAGCTTTTCCTGACTAGTCTATGTTGTTTTTACTTCAAACAACAGGGCCTTTGTATTTGTTGCAAGAATTAACTACGCACCTACCAATCTTGCCTTGCCAGAGGCTAACACAGATTAGAGGCTAATGACAAAACATTCATGATTCAGCTAAGTGTCGACTGTCGAACTCGAACCTACCGTCCATCGTTTGTCTGTTGCAGCTTCAAACTGTACTTTAGCCTTCGACAAATAGGCCTTGTAAAACGGATTTTCAAGTATATCTTCATCGTAGCCCTCCATCAATTATGTACCAAAACGGCTATCATTTGCTAACGTATTGCCAATAAACATCGCAGTTGAACGACGAAACAAGGAATTAGAGCACTGAGTTGCTGTCACAAGTTTTCAAGGGTGACCTTGTTTATTGATCAGCCTCCTTTTACTTGCTTTCTGCAGTTTTGCAGAGGCTACGCAAAGATGCTGCCAAGCTCCGCAAACAGATCAAGCTTCAGAGTTGATTTGAGACCAGTCCTTACTCCTGAAATTTAAAGCTATAGCTCAACATTTCTTTTTACTTTTATTCTTTCACAATGTTTTCATTCTATCAAGGAATGGCGCGATGTCGCTATGTATGCATTCGTTCATATGGAATGGCCACATCTTCAAGGCTGAATGAGAAAAGCTCAGTCGTCCTTCTTTTTCCTGGCCAAGGCACACAAACTGTAGGCATGCTCGACAAACTCCCTGACATTGACAAAATTAATGAAATTCTAGAGACATCAAAGGGTGTTCTAGAATGCGATATTGTAGATATTTGTAATAAAGGTGAGGCTAAAGACCTTCGTCAAACTGCTGTCACACAGCCAGCTATTTTCATTGCCTCGATTGCTGCAGCTGAGTTGCTAAAGGTTACTGAGCCTGGAATTCTAGACAAGGTAAGCTATCGGGTGTGCACTTCTTTGGGCATCAAAATTTAATGTTTATTCTTGGTAGGGTTGCCAGATGTCCCTTGTTTCCCGGAATTGTTTCGTATTTATGTGCAGAATTTAGCTGATTTTGTTAAACACTTCTATCCAACTTTGCAAATGTTCCGTATTTTTTCTTCTGTAGCCGTATGCTAAGACCTCGCGCCAGGCTGGACAGTCCTACCGAGTCCGCGCCTGCTGGCACACGCCACTTTGCGCTTGTGCTAGGTGGCATGTGCTCTATCGTATGCACATGAAGACGTACATGTCATATCTACTGCAAGATCTACATGATTTGGGCTTTGACTTGCGAATCGCCAAAAATCTTGCACAGAATAGAAAGCGTTGGCGTGTTGTTTGTGGCAAACACGACGACCTTGACCGCTTATTTTGCAGTCATGTTATCGTTAGATTTTTTATTTATCGTATGCACAGTCGTAATATGGCACCAGCCATGGTGCATGGTGCTTGGGAATGCCCTTTTCAAGGCACAGCAGGAATACGTCACGAAAACGTTTTGTTCAGAGAGCGCGTTCAAGTCAGTTCATCAACAACAGCATGGCGCGATGGCTGCTCTGTGACACATGCTTTTTGGAGGGCTTCTACATTGGACCGATAGACAACATGTACAAGAAAATTTTGCACAGAAAGAAAGTGAAGTCCTTGGAAAAGCGTGTTGGTCTCATTTCCTTCATGTGTAGCCGATTTGATGACGAATACAACCAAGATTTACCGGCCAAAGTTGCGACAGTTTGTCACTAATACAATGATCTGTTGATGGCGCTATTGTCTTGTTTCATGCTCGTAATTTAGCCACAAACCTTCGAAGACATTGGTAAATCCTTCATTCTATTTTGACTTTGCTATGGGGCAAAACAATATCGCTACCGTCGAAAGCGCAAATTGCTGTATCGTGGTAGGCACGTGCTAGCGAAGCGCGATTTGGCTGTGAAAACGGCACATTTTGAACTCACAATTTTCCTCGCTTGTTGTATTTCAAACTCGACAAAATTTCAAAGAGTTGTTGTAAGATCATCAAAGTTACTTGTGCTAAACTTGAAAGCCAATAATTTGATTGTGTGTTTGGAAAATCAAAGTTGAAAATCCTCGCAGACTGCTCTAGAGCTGTCCGCCACTTTCCACCTAGTGCGAGCCTGTTGCTAGGCTGGCGCCTGCTCTCATGACTTGACACCTCGACTTAGCATATCCATTCCACACCCCCTTTACCGTCTCAGGCGCGTGCTAGGGAACTTTCCCCCAGGAGCGAGGGTGGCACGAGGTCTTAGCATACGGCTACTTTTGTCTGGTAGAGCTAATTCTTGGCCATTTATGGAAGTGCTGAAAAACATTCAGCTTGTTGTTTTCCAAGAAATTCTATTTTGTTCAACATTCGATTCGATCCTAAGAAATGTTGGAAAGTTGGCCAACTGTGAAATGACCAGGGGTGCCCGGGTGGGTTGACTAGATTTATTTTCTAGTTCGCTAAAATTAGAACTAGTTTCGAATAATACTAGTTCGCTAAAACTCAGTGGTGGATTGACTACTTAACTTTTGTTGTTCGCTACAATTACAACTACATGAGAAATAATGCAGTTAGCTACAACTATTTGCTACATCTCCCAAAAAGTAGCTAACTACTTCGCTACTGACTGTTATGTTCCCAAGGTTCGAGACAGGAACGAGACATATGTTATGAGATCAACATATAATCAGGCAGTCAGACGAATGACATTTATAACATGTCTGC